>VYZS01004348.1:2945-13548 GCA_013400695.1 Neodrepanis coruscans | reverse complement strand
TTTTTTTTGTGTTTTTTTTTTTTTTTTGAA
Source organism: Neodrepanis coruscans (assembly GCA_013400695.1). Classification (NCBI taxonomy): domain Eukaryota; kingdom Metazoa; phylum Chordata; class Aves; order Passeriformes; family Philepittidae; genus Neodrepanis; species Neodrepanis coruscans. Next base: position 13,518 of record VYZS01004348.1, on the reverse strand, counting down.
GTATTTAATCTGAAATTTGTGCTCCAAGTCCACTCTCCTCACTGACCACCCTGCCACTGCTCAGTCAGGCAGAGCTTGGTCATCCAACAGTGCTTCTAAGCAAAGAGATCAGCAGACCTTGGAGTTTTTGTTATTATCATCATTATGAGCAAAATGTTCAAGAAATGTTTTTTTCCCTTCACTCCTCTTTTCCCAACTGCTACATTCAGTACAACACATTCTATAAGGACATAAATGATGTATTTCATAAACTGTTGCAGACCCATAACCTGCAAAACTAACTTAAACATTTTTATAAGATTTTAGGACTAAAATAAATATGTATTTCTCAAGATGAAACATTGACAACTTTCTGATATCAAACAGCTAGCAACTTAAATTTACTGAAGAAAAATCAATTTCATACACTTAACAGCAAAGATATCTAAGAACAATTTTACATGTGTTATCTTAGAAATCAATATATGTCATTTAATAAGACACTGAGAAACATTTCTTTCTCTCTTTCCCTCTTCCATCCTCAATCCAAGATTTATTGGACATTAACCCATGGCAGTAATGTAAAAGTGTAAGGTAAGAGAATAGTAAGATCTAGAGAGAGAAGAGGCCGTCCACTTTGCAGTTTCACCTAGTATCACAAGTTCACATAGGAAAAGCATAGCGTAAAAAGTAAGTATCAGAATATGCATGTAAAAAATAAGCTTCTGGATGCTGATAATACAGCTGGTTGGTTTGTTTTAGCCGTCAGAGCTACAGAGGCCACAGGAATCAGTGCTTTAACATGCACTGAAGGGTGCTCAAAGTTAAAGAAAAGCTTAGTAAAGAGACGGTAATACTACAGGAGTCTGATCTTCACTAAGCTAGGGAACAAACCAGTTAATAAGCATTTAGAAATTAAGGAATTAGGTGATGCGAATTAATTTAACAAAGCAGCAACCACAGGAATTCTGTCAGCTTCCTTCAGCTTTTGATGAGTAATTAATTTTTTTCTTCTTAATTAAAACCAGAGACACTGCCAGCATCAGTATGTGCATATTAACACACAGGCACGCAGTGATAGCTCTGCTTTAGCAGCTGCAACCTCTAAGCAGTAACATGCCACTGGCAAACTAGACAGGGTAGGTACATCTGTATTCTTCTACAACGCCCCCTCAGACCTCTTTCTGGATGTATTGTTGGATGAACGGAGAGCTCGCAGAAGTAGCCCATAGTACAAGGCTCATGCTAAAAGGTGCGAATGCTGAAGGTGAGTGCTGACTACCGAATGACCGATGTGCACTACGAATCTTTCCCTCCCTACGGCCCCATTTCTGCTCCTGTTAACACACTCACGCAAGAGCTACCCTTCCCATAAGTTTGGGAACAGAAGTCGCCAATTTCCATCCACACCCAACTCCCTTCACAGAGCAAACCCCAAGCTGCAAGAGGGAAGAGCCCATCACGTTATCTCAGTGTCCCGCAGGATTCCCCACTGCCCATGCCGAAACCCCTCACGTCCGGCACACGGGTGGACTCAACGCCAGAAGGCAAGTCCACTCTCCTTTCTGTCCCCTGAAGCTTTTCGTCCCCTCTCGACCACACTTCACACCCGGGCAAAACCTGGAATCCGGGTCTGGCGCAGAGGGGCTGAGAGGGTCCTCCTGACCTGCCTTACCCCGAGGGGAAGCCGAGACGAGACGGAGTCAGTCACTCAGTCCGAGCTCCGGGCGGCGGCACCGAGACCCTCGGGGAGACCTGGGTCCGCTCTGGCCCGGCCCCACAGCCACCCCCTGGCTAATGCGGGACCGCGGCGGGGGACAACCGCCTCCGAGAAACTACACCTCCACGATTCCGTATTATAATTAACCATGATTTATTTTCAGAGGTAGGGAGCGCTCTGCAGCTGGCGAGCGAGGTCCCGTTGTCCCGCCGAGACAGGAGGTTCCCCGCTCCCGGTCTCTGTGGCGAGTTCGAGAGGCAGCGGCACGGGGCGGAGGGGCGGCCGCCCCCCCCCTCCCTCGCTGCCGGGGCACTCAACAGGCTGCAGCCACTGCCACCGCGACCNTGAGGCGGCCGGGGGCACCCGGGGGCCGCGGCTGCCGCGTCCCGTCCGGGACCGGGGGTCCCCAAAACTATCGCTGACTTTCGAATGTTGGACCCTATTCTCCTCCAGTGTGTCATTACTTGTCCTCGAGCGGCTGCCAGGGACGAGCAGCCGGGGCCAGGCAGGACCCTCGCCCCTCTCGCCTTGAGAAACCCTCGCTGAGGGCATCCTTGACCTTCAGAGGCACCTGCCTCTTAATGTTTGTCTGTGACAGTGGCAAGGGCACGGTGCTCAAACATAACATTATTTCCTGGCTGTCTATTTCTGTGCTCAGCAATGTGATTCTTACGTTCACAGCCCCTTCTGAACCGACTCATGCCGCGTTTTCAGTGTCACACAAGCACTGCGGGAGCCGCCACCTGAGCGACGTTCCAGCCGCATAACTGTGCTTGATGGTGCTTGCAAGTGACTTTGTCACCTCGTTAGGCACTGTGAGGAATGTGTCAGTTTTCGGGAAAAAAAACAAAACACACACACCAAAAAAAAACCCCAACAAAAAATCAAACAGTAAAAGGGACACCGAAGTTACACACTGGGCAGTTTGGGGGCATATGGATGACTTCTCCCCTAGATTACCACTAACCCCCTCCCTTATACCTTAAGAAAGGTTAGAGGCAAAAATAAGTGTCACACAGGAGTGACCCTTCACAGACACGGAGGATGGATATGGCAGAGATTGGGAAAGCCAGCTTTTTCAGTTTAGTTGCTTTCCTAAGTTGGACTTTTACCATTCGGGCGATTTGATTACTTTACATGCAAAGGCCAGTGCTTTAGCCAGAATAAGTGCATCTATAGTGACTAATATCAATCAGATTGTGCTGATTTACCTTAATTGGGTACTTGGCATGCACATCTTTTGTCTTTGTAACAATAATAGTACACTAATTTTCTGTTATTTATGTGAAGTATAAGAATATATTTCATCTTCTCCCATGATCATTAACAAATAGATCTATTAAATTATGTAACTATATTATTCACTTTAAATGAGATCGACTGCTTAAGAACCTATTAATAAAATGCAAAGGCAAAGGAGTGACAAAAGTGTGAACACTAATTTTCAAGGAAATGAGCTTGTACTTTGCCTGTAATTTCAGATCCCTGCTCCCAAAGTATTGTGCGTCTGTGCTCACATAAAAAGTTGCTATGTTAATGCATGGTTTCTTTTCCATTAAAATAAAAAATCCCAGTCTCTCAGGCCAGAATGATCAGAGGCTTTCACACTGATTAAAGAACATAAATGTTTTTCTGGTAAAGACTATGGCCCAACTCCACATAAAAACTGTGGGTTCAGGGAGTAAATGCCTCTTCTCTAAGTGGGAGTAAGTGGATTGATGCAGTAAACCATTTTGTAAAGATAGGAAAAAAAATCATAGCAAAGCTGATCACTAGCAAGCTGTTTCCAGACCCTACTGGGAATTAAAGTAGATGAGCTATGCACCTTTGAAAAATTAGATTAATTATGGAAATAGGACATGACCCTTAACTAGAGTGGCACTAAATAGCACTGAAATATGGTGGGAACTGAAGGCAAATGGTAAGAGCATCCTGCTGTATTCAGCACTATGTGCTGGTTAAGGTATAAAATAATGTTCTTTTTAAAAGTACATTCTTTAGTTATTCTCTATTCTAATACATTTATATTCTGTGAAGCTCGTACAGCATACTGCTTGATTAATATTAGAATTTGCTCAAAAATGTCCCTGATTTGGACTCTGCTTGCACTTCCAGGTAACTTCACATCATTGAAATCCATGGGACTAGTTCTTCAAGGGAAGTTGATCAGTGCTGTCCAGATTGGGTTTACATACTTACACCAACGTATGTGGTAGACATTCCTATGGTATTGCAGAAGAAGTTGTCTATATTAACACATACACAGTGAGAGGAAGGACTCACTTTCTGTCATCCTCAGAAATGTTGGCCATTTTTTTTCTCCAAAGAATAAAGCAAAGAACAGCTGTCCAAATATTGGTTATGGCTCAGAAGTCAATGGAGATTTCAACTCACAGAGATACAGAGTCTCTGAAAACTGAAGAGAAAATTGACAGCATTGATGTCAGAAGTTTTGGTTCCTTAAGCAAAACTACATTACAATACTCAGTTGGGATCAAGAAAACAGTAATAGAATACTTGGCTGAATTTTCTATGAGAAATATAAACTAATGAATTTCATTTCAGAACCTGAAGACATCTGTAGAAACAGGTATTTCCCCGGTTCAGAATTACAGATGGATTCTGGTCCATGCTCTTGCTCTTGTATCTAGTAAACAATGAAGATGAGAAAGGCTGGATCAGGCAGCATTCCAGCAAGTCTCTGTAGCTGAATAGCTCCTTGGGTGCTACAGCTTGTAGCTGTAAGCTAGGGCTAAAGGCCTGCTGTAAATTACACTGGAAGCCAGACTGATCCAGACAATCTTGGCATTATAGGATTATAAAATGGCCTGGTGAGGTTACAGGTTTGAACTATAAAAGAGAAAGCAAAGGTTAGAATTCTGCATTGATTAATGTTATTGTCTACACTGGGTGCTCAAAACTTTTTCCATAGTTTGGGTAACAACATTCAAACATTCCTCTAGATGTAGTGTTACCCTAATACTAATGTGCTGATGCCAGGTATCTCAAGAGACACCTTCACTCCCTGTAGCAACATGTTCGGAGTTTCTGCTGACCTAGTTCGTAGTAGTGTATTCCTCTCTGGAGATGTTTTAAAGTGGCCAACTGATGTACAGAACAAACTTTAACTGTAATTTCAATATCAAGAAGAAGTAAAATGGCACGGGGAGGTCTCATTACTAGAGACATCAGTTTGAAATGCTGTATTTTATTGTATTTTACCACTTCCAGCAATCAGTGGTGAAACAGATTTCGATGGCAAGGGAAGGCTCGTTGCACATAATTAATTTTTTGTTTTTTTAATTTACCAGGCTCCATCTGTTTCCTCACTTCTCCACTGCAGAACATCCTAGCTCTAAAATAAGTGCCTATTTAGTTTGTGGACAGAATGGTGTGATAGCTGCCGCTACCTGTTTCCTCCTGTTTTCCACTTCTACTGTCTTTCGTCAGGCTGTCTAACTACAGAGATTGCCCTAGGTATGAAACCTTCCCAATTAAGAACAGAATCATAGGCAGTATGTCTTCACTTAATGTTTTAGCTTTGACTAAACATTCAGTTACGTTAAAGACAGTAGTTTAACAAAAATATGTTCTAATGGATTGCGTGCTTCAGTGGGTTCTCAGCTCCCATGCTGGCTGTATGCGAGGCCGCTTCCCATGTCTCCCTCTGCTAATAGTGAAGCTGATGGTTAATCATGATATTACCTCTTCTGACTACTACATAGGCAGTGGCAGTGGATAGCAGTCATTGCCACTTTCCAGATTAGTGTAAGTGTATAGGGTGCTGCTCCTATGCTTTTTCCAAAATCCCACAAATTTCAAAAACCTTATAGAATCAGGAACTCATAAAACATCCCCCTTTTGGATGTTAACATGACTTATTTTAGATTTAAGGAAACTGAAAGTGATAAAAACTGCTCTTAGTTGTCGTGAGTGTTCTCCGCGGCCTTTCTCAAGGAATGTTCATCCATCCGCTGTGTTGAGCTTCTGTGATTCCACATACAGTTAAGGCATACTGTGGGGTTTTCTCTCCCATGTGATCTTCTGTTCAAAGTGGCATTACAGAGGCCACGGATGTTAAAGAGAAGTAAGGTGACAATTGGATCACTTTATACTGTCATCTGTGTGTAAAGAAGAGGTGACCCTTTTTGGTCACCTCTCAGCATCTGGGTGTAGATTAAGGGGAATGACTCATGCTTTCCCGTGTTATTTGTACCTGTTATGTGAAGCTGATCCGCTTTAGACTCCAACTGCTGCTACAAAACCCCCTTCTTAGGGCTCACTGCAGAGAGCTGTTTGCAAAGCTCATCCAGCAAAATGCTGAACAAAATTGTTCAGATCATTGGTACTATGTAGTCTGGGGGAAAAGAGAGAAAGGAAAAGATGAAAAATGAGAAGTAATTTGATACAGTTCAGCCATTATGTAGATACCCCTCATGGAATTTAACATTCAGGTGTGATAGTGTAAGAAATAAATAGTCTTCAAAATGAAAACTGTTTCTTATTACCAACTAGGTCACATTTCTGACAACTGTTTCTCAATATGTAAATATAAGCTGTGATTGCTTTAGAAAATATATAATTATATATTCAACAGAATGCATATTTTTTCCCAATGCAGCATAGTTAATTTTATCTGAAAATTAGTGATTACCATTTTGGTGTTAATTGTGGAGTACTAAATACATCTTCAGTGTAGACTCATCTCTGTACTCATATACCCCAAGTCAGTTGTGGAATAAACAATGTTGCTTTGTGATTTTAGAGGTACAAAAAATATTAGGAGATATCATTGGAAATGAAGGATTAGTATGTAGATTAGGACCTCTGGCAACTACAGAACTATCTTTTACTTTCCCTACATGAGGGGCCTTACCCTAAGCACAGAATTTGTACTTATGTGTGTGGATATTCTGTGAGTGTCCATGAGAGATCCAGGTATGGGGAGCACCAGAGGGAAGATTACGGTATTAGCTGCTTTTATTCTGGGTGTACGTTCTTGCTGCTGTGCTTTTTTCTCTCTGCATGCTACATAGACAACCCTCACCTGGTAGGGAACCATAGGAGATAGCATGAGGTCTGAAAGAGCATCAATGGTCTCGGTAAAGCATTATATAGAGCAGAAAGCTTGTGAGTGAAAGAGTAAATTAACATAAGTGAAAACAGATCACTTTTCTGTTACACAGAAAAAATGCAAGTGGATACAACCTTTCCTTCCATGTGCAGCCCATCTCATTTCATCCTCCTCGATGGATCTGTGAAATGTAGATGAGGAATGCTGACAATTCTTTCTCCAAGTGAGAGAGAGAAAAGTCTTATCTCCTGCTATGTGAATCATGATACAACAATCCTGTGAAGGCATTCTTCCACATGCTTCATTCTAAAACATTTAGGCTCAAAAATTCACTTAAGGTTGGTCAGAGATGAGTTCAGTCTAGAAGACTTGGATATAAACATTTACTGAAGTGCTTTGCTAATTTCCTGTTGTGAGGTAGGATCATGTGGGCTGGAGAGGCCTGCCTAGGGTCTTTAGGAGGGGCTGACTCAAACGTATGGATTATCCAATATTTTCATTAGTACCAGCAGGGGAGATTTGAATGTGGAATAATTTGCGAATGAAGAAACCAGGCAGAAGCAAAATGCATACCCCAGGAACGTTAGTACTCAGCTTCAGAGAAACTTCTATACGAGCATTATGTACTCCCAGCAACATCCTGAAAATAATTGCATACATATGGATGTTAGCCCCACCCTCCAGTGGCATCAGTAGACTTAACCTCAGTTTTCTGTTGCACTGCAAATTAAGGGAATAGACTTTATTTTAAGAGTGTTGAACACATGGCTGCCATCCAATAACTTCAGAATGGCACCCACCCAAGAAAGTGCTCCAAGGCAGCCTAATCAGGACAGAATTCTTGGCAAAAGTACATTTTGAGACAAGGCTTGCTCTCTTTTTCCAAAGTAGAAAACTCCTTTGATGGCAGGCACAGAGAGCATTTAAGAACATTCTCAGGTGCCTTTTTTTGCAAACTGAAAATCAAACTCAAAAGAGCTGTGAAGGAAAATTGCAGGAGTCATTTTAACACTTTTCCTGATCTAGCTGGGCAGTGAAGGCTGAGTAACAGCCAGCTGATTTCATTTTAGTTCTGATTTTTTCAATTCTGTCTATAGGCACAAGCTCATAGCATACTACAGAAGGTTTTAATTCTGCTCTGTAAACAGGAATGGTGCCTTAGACTTAAACTGTATCACAAAGCTGAGTTAAATTTTCTCCTAATGGGCTACTCAGCTTTAGCTTCTTAGTAATAAGCATGCCAAAATGCTGGTTTGGGGTTTGTGTTGGGGTTCTTCCTCCACACACACACTTTGTTTTTTTTTCTCTTGTACTGCTCTTCCTGATTTGCACAGTCCAGTTCTGGCAAATGACTATACCCAGAGTTGTATTTTGTGGCAAAAATGTAATGTGTTGGAGAAAAGATGGGAGCGACTCAGCGACCCAGCAATGGTATAACGTGCCTGGCTTGCTAACAGTGCCAATGGCCTGAAGATGGGTGTCCTGGGCTGTGGCAGCTACAGAAGATAGCACAACCCTGCAGGGTTTTCACTGGGAGGTAATGGGATTAAGATTCATTGGCTCTGTGAGGTGTGATTTTGTAAGGAAGGTGTGGTTTCAGATCTGACATCATGAAAACACTTCGCCTCCTTCTGACTTCACAGAGAGCCAAACATATTAGACCTGCCAGAAACGTGACACTCAGGATTAAAACAGCACAAGACACTCTGGTCAGGTAAGGGAGAGCCCTCACAGAAAGCCCAACCAGGATAAATGAAACTGAAGAACTTGAAAAATAACAATAAGATGACATTTTGATATTGAATATTGTGTTTGGAAGACTAGTTTAAGTTCTCTTTCCCTAGACTAATAACTATGGTGATTTTTTCCTTTAAAAATCCAAACAGCTATTCTAAACATGAGCATTTTCCTCCTGTTTTCAGTCTAGACAGTGATTTTTTTGTAAATGCATGAGTATGTGATTAAAAATATAAAAGCAGAACACACTAGTCACCCATATGTATCCATTCTCCAATTAGGAGAGATGAAAAAGTAAGTAAATGGAAGTTTCAAGTAATTGGTAATAATTTTATCTTTTATTTATACATAAGATAGATAGGATAGCCTGTACTTTTAAAATAAAGAACTCTTTTTTTTTTAAGACTGTTGTTAGCTGATTCTTGTTATCCTGGATATCATGTTCAGCAAATAGAAAAATAATACCATATCAGGTGAGGAATGTAATAAGACCTTTTATTAAAGCTATATTAGACACATTCTACTGTCATAGGTAGATCTGGATTCTTGCTTTTTGTACTTTTGTTTTTTTTAAAAAAGTAAAGTTCAGGCTGAATGTAAGTTTGTGCCAGATAGCCTAGAACATTAATTCTGTCCTCCAACAGTGCAAGGAAATAGCTTCTTTGTGTTTAAAAAGGGCCACAGGCAAACCAAACATCACGTGAACCTGGCAGACAAAATGACCCAAGACCACTAAAGAAGTTATGGAAACTGCAGCTTGGGAAATTCTTCCCCAAAGACAATGTCACTTCTAACACCCCACGAGCTTTACCTGTTTGATGTTCACCTTGAAAAGGACACAGAAGTGCATGCCCAGGCCTTGAGATAGTGTGTAATGGCTCATACATATGAAAGGATCAACGAGATGATGCTGTGATGATCTTGGAGGTGATCAGCTAGAACCCCAGCAGTAGATGATGATCAGGAGAAACAGGAGACAACACCTACCAGGGGTTTTCAGAGCATTTCCTGCAGTTCTGTAGGAGAAGAGAGGTTTGAGGCAGAGGTAAATGAGCCCAGCAGGCTGTCAATTAGAGAAACAAACCAAGCAGGAGCCAGGGAAAAGTACAGAGAGGGAGGCAAGGCTCTGCAGGCAAGCCCACTGCAGGAAATAGGGAGAGGAAGTGATGAGCAAAACAGGAGACAATGGTTGTACTTCAGAAAGTAAAAAAAAGTTCTTACTACAGCAGTTTTCTAAGGCACTAGGTGCTGCTTCACCTGCAGCTACATCTAGCCACATCTCTGAGACAACTGGGTACGTGGCCTGGGCTTGTGTCCTTCTTCCCTATGACTCTCACAGGTTTTGAACTCTACTATCATAGATTATAAGGCTTAAAAATTCCATAGTAAAGTTAGAAATCTGTAGCCATTAGAATAATGGGAGATCCCTAGAGAGAGCAAACACTCCTATGGAGAAAATTTATTAGCAGCAGGAACAGAAGCCTGTATCAGCACTTTACTGGTGGATAAATCAGTGGGTTTGCTAATGATGTTTCGGTTCTCTTGATTGAATTGGATTTGTAAGAAAAATGCAGCTGCAGACTGAATTGCTTTATATGACAAGAGAATAATGAATAGCCAATCCAGAAAATCCAGGGTTTCTGTATATATGGGATAATTTAGCTTCCGTTCTTGTTATTATTTTATATGCAAATGAAATTATCAATGCCTTTAGATAATCACTTCCTGGATCACATTTATTCTAGAGTTTTTGCCTATTTGCGTGCAAGAGAAATTTCTTCCCCTCATTTTAGCCAGGGTTTAACATCAAATCCTAGTCCTGCTGGAGCCTATGGAAGTTTTATTATAATATAGCTATGACCCATCCAGAGGANGGGTGATTGACTGGAACAGGGAGAAATGAACTGGCAATGACACAATTCCCACCACTTGCACAGCAGTAAGGAAATTTTGTCTTTTATGTAGGAAAAGAAGAGAGAGTGATCTTCCCTCATCCACTGACAGGTCAGGAACAATGCTGTGGGAAGGGTCTTGGCACTTTTTGCTTTCAGCATCTAATGATG
>VYZS01004345.1:0-12441 GCA_013400695.1 Neodrepanis coruscans | reverse complement strand
TACCATGCCTCTTAGTGGTAAAACCACGACAGTCTGAAAGGATAGATGAGATCTGTTTTGTGCTACAGCCTCAGTTCTGCCACTCACTGATGTCATTCCCCTATGGAACGAACCAGTTCCATTGCCAACACTCATGTATACAAACATTTGTATGAATTAGAATTTATTCACATTAGCATACACTGAAGAACTGGGTTAGGATCTGCCAGATATTTTTTATAAAGGCTTGTTAGGAAAGATCATAAACTATCGGAATTTCACATATCATGTTAGCAATTTAAAAGCTGAAATTTCAGTTTGAGCTCATCACCAATGCTGTTTTTACAGTCAACCAGGGAGAAGCACTCGTAGAAGCTATCTGTATGCCATCCTGATCTTTAGACTTTTATGGTATGAATCAGTCACAGGAGATATTTACATCTTATTGCTGCTTGTTGAGGCCGATTACATGACTTGCTTAGAGTAGACTATTTGAGAGTGGATGGTGCGTAAAAGGAATGCCTCTCGAAAAGAGCAAACGTGGAGGGCTAAAGTATACAGTTGTGGGGTTTTTTTGTTATATATTAAGACAAATTTCTACAGATATTAAATAGAAAAATCTTGCAGCTGCTTTTATCTAAAGATAAGACTGACCAAGGTTGTCCACTGTAAGAAAGCATTTTCAACTACTTCTAACTTAGTTCACCTTAAACAAGTAAGGTTCCCATGATTATTTTTAAATTTTCAACCATAGGACAATTGACATGTCTAAAATTAAATTTATAAAGTTATATTCCATTCTCCACATATATATGTTCGTCAAGATGTTTTTAATGAATCCCTATTGCTTTCTTTAGGAAAAGCTATATAATATTCCTGTATGGGTTAGCCTTAGATATGTGTCACTGGCTGCTGATCCAAAAAATATGGCTGTATTTGCCCAATTTATAAGTCTCTGTGTTGACTGACTGGGCTTTGGCATTTTGTAACTTCGAGCACTTGAAGGTGTATGTTACTTCATTAATGGTTTTGTCCCTCACCTGTAAATCAAAATATCCATGACAATTTTAACTATTTAAATTGTAAAACAATGTAAGGACTAGTGGTTGTTTCTTAAATTTCTTGAAGCAGAACTGATGAATATCTGTCTCAGGCATGTAATTTCAATAGTGTCTATGTCATATTTTTGAAAGATGTTCAGTTTTGATTTAAAACTACAACAAATGGTGTAGAACTAGTTTGTGCAATTAATTGTCCTTAATTAAACTTTTATGTTTCATTATTAATTTGAATTCCTGCAGCTTCATTTTTCAAACAGTAGATTTCATTATAGCTGAAATTTATATTGAAGTATTCCAGTGGAGTATTAACCATTATTATAAATCTCTCCTTCCTGATATACTACATCATCCAATTCATCCAACAGCATTAATTTTTCAATTCCATATATAAAGGTTCTCCTCATGTTTGCAAACTATAGAACTTGAAAATGAAATGCAATTTTCTGAAGAAGATGAAAATCCTCAATTAATTATATTCTATTTTCAAGAAGGAAAACATCTTACAAATCATAAACGATTCTTGACAAGTGAATCTAAAGTAGTATAATAGCAGGATTTTACTTGCCAACATACCAGTCCAGATCACTCTCTAAACATGGAAGAAGAGACTGATTACAAATCAGAAAGTGCCTAGGTAAAATTAAAGACATTTCTGATTCTTTATTCTGGTGTGAGGCTCAGACCAAGAACAACATCCAACAGGGGAAGGAGTGGCTGTCCAATTAACAGGGATTTGAGTAATCTACCTCTGTATTTAACTCAACTTGGTTTGTGGATTTTATTATCATATATGCTTGCTTATTGAGGCTATTTTCACCTATTTTTTCTTTAAATTTTGTGTGTTTTTGTCTCTCAATTTCAGAAAAAAATAAGAAAAGTATATGATAATGGTTATTTTTGTTGCTGATCCCTTGAAATATATTTAATATAACGCTTTTGCAAGTCTAGCCCGAGTTGGTGGCTGAGCCTAGAAAGTAAGTAAATGTCTAGATAGAATATTATACAGAGCTGTTTCATGAAGCACAACATTTATTTCATTTTGATGCAGTAGGACACTAAGTCTTCTAAGTACACCTGAATTTATTGGTGTCAGTTTGAATTAGTGATCCTCCACACACAGAGCAGCCAGTTCTCTGTGACCTGACAGTTTCTTTTTGTATGTGATTTTATTTGACACCTATTAATGCTGACCCCCGTAGCAGTGAGGTCTTCTCTTTAATTAGATGGCATTTTATTGTCACCAAAACTTGCAAGAGTAGGCTTTGCTATTTTTTTCTTATCTTTAGATTTGGTAGAACAACTGTATCGTTACTAGAATGTCACTTGTTGAGGAAGAAAAAAATAAGTTCAAAACTAGCAGAGACATCACTTGTAAGTTCTTCCTGACCCTGAGGCACATATAACTTCACAGCAAGCAACAAATGGCTAAAAGCTCAGAAAGACAGAAAAAAAACCACAAAATTGGCATGGCCTCTCTATTTTACAAATATCCACTGGGCAGCTGATATATTTTCCAGACTTTAAACTACGTCCTATTTGATATTTATCTCTAAATGAGACAAATCTGTTAGGGTTCTGGCATAACCAAAAGCAACCCGAGGGAGAGTCCCATCTCTGCTACTGAAAAGGTTATACTACCATTTTACCTGTTTAACTTGTGTGAAAATACTCTGAATGACTGGTCATAGATGCTACCAATATGGAACTGTTTTTATTTGTAGTATGAGGGCTGTAAAATTGTATATTATTGAAGAAGCTAAAACCATAATCTTTTTCTCTGTATCCTTGTAATTTCCCCTCATTTAACATAAGAAATGTTCAGACTGCTCTTTTAGAATGGAAAATCTCTATAGTGCATAAAGGAGTACTCCTCCAAAACAGTCAAACCAACCACATGTTGACATCCACACAGTGCCATGGTGCTGGAAATAGTTGTTAGAGATTTTCCTTGGGTATCGCACCATGCTGATGCAACTGCTTTGTTTCCTTTTCCCAGAATCAGCTGCACTTCAACTATCTTGAAGTCTCTGGACTGCATGCATTGCTGCAGTGTCCACAGCTGAGACTCCACAAGCAGAGGTGACCTGGTATTAACTGCTGAAGTCTAAAGATAATAGTGAAAGCCTGAGATACAGTTTTTAGGTTGGTTGGTTCCCCCTTTAAAAACTGGAACATCTTAAATAGTAATATATAACTCGTTTCCAAGATATTTCCAGGCAAATGCTAAAATTGATTGAAATTCCAGAAAAAAAATCCAGAAAAAAAGAGAGACAAAATATTAAATATTTCTGCTTTCTGTTCCTACTTACTGGCAAGCCAGACAATGCATTATACCTCACACTTTGATATCCTAGTAAAAGGATGAAAACTAAAAAGATACCATGTGTTCTTCTCTAACAGGTCAGTCTTGCCAGACATAACCATTACCCTTGGAAGCTGTTTGAACTCAGCCTGTCTACAGAGCCCATTCTTTCCTGTAACAGAAGAGAGAAAGCCATTCAGCTTCTCTGCCTGGCTTTGCTGGCAAGAGACACATCTTTTGGAATTGTGTGAAGCACAAAGGTGTTGCATGTAAACATGCAAAGACTGCAACGTAAAGTACAAGGCAAACCCTTTTAGTCGCAGCTGAATCCCTGTGACTGACTGCAATGATACGTTTAACATTCTGCAGACATGCCAGAAGTAGGGACACTCATCTCAATTTAGCATTGAGTTTTACTTAAAGGCTGCTATTCTACGTTCTTTATGCTAAACAAAGCCTTATATTATCATAACTCATAAATAGTTGAAGCAGACACAATCTGAATTTTTGGTTTCTCATTGTTTGTTCAAAAGTGCAATGAGAAATAACACTAGATTGAGACAGAGAAGAAAAAGGGCATGGAAAAATGGCATGAACTGAGGAATGATGAATAGCATCTCAGTTTATTGTCTAGGACATGTCAGTACTAATAACATTTACTCTTTGAATTCTGGCAGGAGAGTGGTGACACAGATGTTGGTTGGCATAGGTGACACAGAGATACTCTGCTGTACTCCTTGTATATTAATAGAATTAACGGAGAAACATATTCCTCTTCATGCATTAAAGGAGGATAAGAATAAGTGACTTAGGTGTGGTTATAATACATTAGGCCAGACTCAGGATTACTGAGTTTTCAAGTACAAAAGTTGTACCAATACCAGGGGAGTCTTTTTTTTCACAAAACAACTAATGGTGCAGTGCTAAAGAACGTAAGAGAAATGATCACGGTAACAGTTTTTCCTCTTGTCAGTTGAGCATTTGAAATTGAAAATACAATAAAAATAAAACCTATCAAAACAGTAGAATACTTTCTGAAAAAAGTTTAAATAACAATAAATAAAACTCTACTCTGTGTGAGTGCTACCTTGCCTTGAGTATTGTGTACAGTTTTGGGTGCCACAACATAAAAAAGACATTAAGTGACTGAAAAGTGACCAGGGGAGGGCTACAAAGATGGTGGTAATGGGTCTAGAGGAGAAGCCATAAGAGGAGAAGCTGAGGTCACTTGGTTTGTTCAGCCTGGAGAAGAAGAGACTGAGGGGAGCCCTTATTGCAGTCTAGATCTTCCTCATGAGAAGAGGAGGGGCAGACACTGATCTCTTCTCTGTGGTGACCAGTGACAGGACCCAAGAGAATGGTCTGAAATTGTGTCAGGGAAGGTTTAGGTTGGATATTAGGAAAAGCTTCTTCACCCAGAGCGTGGTTGAGCACTGGAATAGGCTCCCCAGGGCAGTGATCACAGCACCAAGCCCGCCAGAGTTCAAGAAGTGTTTGAATGATACCCTCAGACACATGGTATATTTCTCAGGATTTTCCTGTGCAAGACCAGAAGTTAAATTTCAGTTACAGGTCCCTGCCAGCTCAGTATATTCTATGACTCTATGTATTTTAACTGGAGTATGTCAGTATCCTCCGAAGTTAATATAAATCATCTGTAAATAAAGACAAATAAATGTGCAGCAGGAGGACAAGAAGAAAAAGTTCCTTTGCTGTGTCTCAACAGGAGTCTCAGAAAACCTCAAGTACTGATGATTCTGCACAAAATTCAGGTGGTGAGTGGTAAGAGTAAAGCTGCCTGAGTGAGCAGAGAAGGGGGCAGTGGGCTGGCACAAAAGTCTAACAAAACAAAGGAAATCCAAAGAGTGAACTAAGAGCAATTCTACAGACCTGCTAGCAATTAGAAGATATGAAATAGCTTCTTGATTTATCAGGGTGGAAACAGCTGTGTCTGTCATCTCTACAGCATCCTCTACATTTTGATGTTTTCAATAACTTAAGCATTTCTACATTGATTTATATTTCATATGCGTGATCATTTGGATCCATTTGTTCGAATAATGTCGTGGCTTAGATGAGAGATTTTCTTTTTAACAGGGAATGGCATTAGGGTTGTGTTGTTCTGCAAATGATGTAATGCAAATAGATCGCTGATGACCCTTCTTGGTGAAATTTATTCTTTTAGTTAAAGTAGAGTGCTGAAGGATGAAATGTGACGTAAAGGTATAGAAGAGACATGAAGGCTGTTTCTGTCTCTGCCACAGTGTTTTTATACCACCCAGGAAGATTACATATTATAACTCTCAACATATCATCATATGGTCTTTGCTGTTTCCAGAACTGGAATAGGGCATTGGAAGATCTGAAGCTGAATTTGTACTTTACAGACACCCAGAGATTCAGTTCTGCATATCTGATCTCCTCCATTTGAAAATGAGAGATGTTACTTTTCCAAAGACAACAAAGGATTGAATGCTTTAACATTAAGGAACAGAAAAGGCACTTCTTCCTGAGTCTGATTCAATGGCCACTTATCTACAGTAAAACGACTCCTCTCCCAGAGTCTATTTTGACCTTTTTTCTAGAAAGGAATTTAAACTGGATCACATGTGAAACAACACAGAAAATCTTAGAGAGCTACAGTTAATATATGTGCACTGAAATAAAACACCTGGAATTTAAAATGGAGGCTCATATTTAAACACTATAAATATAAGAAAGGTACCTTCAGCAGTAACTCCTTTGCTAACATTTCTGTCAGGATGGCCCACTTTTTCACTTTTGAGAAGTGATATTTTTACCTTCAAGATGTGAGTTTGCAGAAATAATACATAACTATCAACTGGAAAGACTGTGCATAACTTTGGTTATGGCTTCGACTTGATTCCTTAAGTGTATTACATCTTTGGAGCCTTATAATTCAGAATAAGAATGGAGGAAGTCTAGAAAATAAGTCTGGCATCATACTATTTACAGAATTTTATGCATGGTATTAACCAAAGTACTGGCCAGTTTTGCGTAAATTTCTGTTAAAGAGTAAAAATTGTCAGGGACTCAAAATAATAATTAAAATATTAATAATTAAATAATTAAAAAATATTTCAGCCTGATAATTAACTTGAAATCAATACATGTCAGCATAGTTATTTCACAGCTTCTTTGATTCCATATTCTGCTTGATACGAATTTTTTACATGAATGTAGTCCTCTTGGCTGCCATTTGTGCTAGTCATTCAATTAGCACACACTGTTTCACATGAAGTTTTTCTCAGTGCCAGTATGTATTTTCAACTCCAATTTTGTGTTTGAGAGTTTTTAGCAGTATTGCCAGACCCCTGTACAAAATCACTGAGACTATCAAAATAAAATTGATTCTTTGTTGGGCTGTTATTAGCATTAATGCTGCTGAGCTAAAAGGAGATGCTATGGGACATATTTTTAAAGTGAGCTAGATAGCATTTTAATCTTGCAATCACACTGAGTATAATTTGAGACAGGTGGCTAAAGCTCCACATTCTATTTAAAAAACATTCTAATATGCCTAACAAAGCCCTCAAGTCTTCCTGTTATATTTTGCCAGCTAAATCCTAAAAAATGGAATATGGCATAGAGTGTAAAGCCTGTGTATTCACTTTGCTAAGCCCACATGGATTCCAGGTAGTTTAAGATGGTACAACATATGGTTACAGTATTAGGTATCATAAATTTTATGCCAGAAAACACTACAATAGTCATCTATTCTTACCCCAGCATTTTCCTGACCACAGCATTTCAGACTTTTTTACAGTGTAGAGAGGATTACTTCATCTTGCAGAAGAAAAGCTGATTCTGGGGAGGATGGTATTTTGCTCAGAAACTTGTTTTATATTTTAAAAGGTGGATAATTTAAAATGAAGCATGTATAAACTAATACAAAAGAGGAATACAATATTTCAAATCTCCAGGATTAGCAGAAACTTCAAACCTCCAGCATAGCAAGAGGAATATAATTTTTGACAGATTATTATAGAGTCAAAATCATCATGATTTTGCATTGACAATGATTTTACACTGATTTATCAAATGCAACATTATGTTATTATGCCTCTAACACCGGTCCCTGGCAGAAAGCATGGATTACTGATCTTATTCAAATAGGTGGTTCTTATGTCCTTAACTTTGCCTTAAAATTAGACATCTGGATGAAGAATATTTCTTGTCCTGTGGAACAGCATCAAGAAACATTTTAGTGCGACATTTGCCAATCTTTGGATTCTGTGACTGAAATTTTTTAAATTACTTGACAAGGGAGACCATGTCCTGTACATCATTAGACTTATGTCATCTGTTTCTCATAGAAGCAATTGGAAAGGTATAAAGACAGACTTAAGTAATTCAAATATGTGAAAAAATCACTTGCATTTGAAACTCCATCATATCCATTTTAAAAGACCTGCTTTCAATAACTCAGCTTCCTGGACTAGATATGCCTAATAACTAAGCATTTATTTACCCAAGTCTGCTGAGACCTCTTCTACCTGTTCTAGAAAAGTTACATATGATTTAGTTGGCTGAAAAATGCACTGCAGGGAACTAATTTAAAAACAACATAAATATACTGTTCCCAACTTTTATACCATAAACTATGATTCAAAGCACTTATCCTGAAGAAAAAGAGACAGATTTAATTCCCCTTTCAGACTTTAAGGGATTCAAACTCAGAATACTTCCATGACTGGTAACTATCTTAATCAAATGCCTGTTGTTTTGATCCGGTGAAGTGGACCATTTAGACAGAATTATAGCCCAAATTATGTACCAAACAAGGTCTGCAACAAGTTACAAGGTGTTATGGGGTAAAATAGGTTCTAGTTGGTAAAACATATTTTTTCCCAGGGTTATCTCTCAAGGAGTTTCTTCTGGGGGGAGGGGGAATGCAGAGGGAGGGAGTGTTTGTTTTACGGGGGTTTTAGGGGAGGGGGTTGCTTTTAAACCCTTGTTGTTTTTTATAAGAAAAGAGCGGACAGATTTTCAGGTGCAGGTCCGGCTTGGGGGAGAGGTGCGGGCTGGTCCCCTGCAACTTCTGCGGCTCCGTGAATGCACAGGGCGGCCATGGAGCTGCAACGCCTGGTCCTGGTTCCCCTGAAGGAGAATGGCTTCCGTGCAGAGATGGCGGTGGCAGGGGCATGGGGTGCGTGCAGGGAGCACCTCATCCTCATGCATGCGGGGCGGCAAGGTGAGCTCTACACCACTGACCAGGGATGTCTGCAGCCTCTGCTTCTCAGGAGGTCAGCGGCTGTGCCCGACCATTCCGTCAGCCCCCCACCACCATGTGTGCACCTGTCGGACAATGCTGGAGGGGGACAGCAGCTGCCCCAGCACAAGCAACACTGGGGAAGCAGCAGCTGCCTGCCCTGGAGCGATGAGCAGCAGGCGCAGTGCCCCGCTGCGGTGGCAGGGTTTGTGATGCCAGGCAGGCAGCAGCGGCGGTTCTCACTGGTCCCCACCACCTGGAACTGTCCATGGAACAGTCTGAAGACACTCACAGCGCAGCGACTCCTACCACTTCCTGCTGGTGCCGCCTGCACGCGTGAACGCAGCACCAGCAGGAGATGCCGGCAGCCAGTGCAGCGGTGGCAGCAGCCGGCGCATGGGGCAAGGACATCCCGGGGCCCTCGGCACACCCTGCGGTGCTGATGGATGTGGCGGTGGCAGCTCCTCCCACCTTGGCAGGCTGCAGCAACGAAGCATTTTGGCAGGAAACACCGTCATATTGCCTCGTGGTGAAATCTCGGAGAAGGCGAGGTGCCCAGTGCCGTTAACCAATCCAGAGGCGACCTGCGCTGGGAGGGTGTCCCGAGATCATGCGAAAATGGGCACCCTATATAAACTGCAAGCCCAGAAGTTTTCTCTCTCTTCGGGCTCAGCTGTTGTTGTAGCTGCATCTTAGCTCATCTCTTCTGCCCTCTCAGCCTTTTCCCGCGTTTCAAGCAGCAGTGCAGCTGAACCAGCAGTGGAGGCAGCACAGGGCTGAGGGCCACGCTGCTCACCAGCTGTGGTATTCTCTCCCCTTTGGACCCCCAGGGTTTCTTTTCACTTTTCTATTTTCCGGGAACCCCAGAGTGGAACCAACACCATTCCACTGGCCGGCCTCCCTTCCCCCCTTGCTCCACCAGCCTAGCAGCCATCCTGGAGGAGCACAGTCTGCCCCTCACGTTTTATTGCTGGGTTGTTTGTTCTTTGTAAAATAAATTCAGTTGGTTATTGTTACTCTATTGTAATCTCTTGTCACTTTGAACGCCCCCTGCTGTCCAAACCAGGACACAAGATGTGCTTGGAGTCTCCTGTTCTGGCCCACACAGCTCTATGATATGAGTAGGAAGCAAGGCTGTGTTAGTTTGCAACTGTCCTACTCCAATCTAATGTCTCACTGTGCAGGAACACTGAATTTTTTTCCTGTGTCACATATGAGTAATTCTTTTTGTTGCACAACTGACCATTTTTAGTGAGAGTGAGGCAGGATAACTCTCTGTGTTTTGTCGATCCAAAATGACCTGAGGGAAGCCTACCCTTTAATAGACAGAGTTGTACCTTTGAGTTTTTCAGGGCTAAGAAAGGTATTGCACTCATCAGTTTTCTTTTCAAGCAAATGATCTAAGAAATAATTAGCAAATCTTCAAATAAGATAGCCAACTCTTCTTACAAAAGCAAGGGCTTTCTAGTCCTTATGCCACATTACTACATGATAGAAGAGAACAGATTTCAGTTTCTCCTCAGTTCCCATTTTTTTTAAAATGAATAGAATATGTAGCACAACATTTTTGAGCCACCTCAAACTATCTGAAAGGAGAGCCTGTGGCCGCATATGTAATAGAACACAATACATGCTCCTGAAGTGCTACCAGGGTCTGGGCACAACTGTGGCCAGTCTAAAGTCATGTGCTTTCCAAACAATCCTTGGTCACTGCTCAGGCATGAGGAGGGACTGAGGATCATCCAAAAGAAAGTAGATTGGATGCAGCTAGTCTTGTTTTGACAAGGAAGGAGTAAACATAGCTGCCTGAGCACAAGCCACTCTGTGTCAGTCAGACGGATAGAGGTGTTGCTACCTGTCCTGTTTTCCTGCTGTAGAAATGCAGACGGGTGCCTACTTCTGGCAACAGATTTCTTGCAAGGTGGCCAAGATTCAGAATTTGGGGTGTGTAATGTTTATTACCTTTGGTACATCTAGCGCAAGTTTAGCCCAGTGAATAACTGTTCCACAAGTTGAAGGTGAGCTTGCAAGGTGACTGTAAGACCTCGTGCCTTTGTGTATCATGTCAACTTAGCTGTTGACAAAAATCCTTGCTCAAGTCCTTTTATGTTGAGAAATGATGATTAGCACCAATTATCTGAAATTGGTGGATTTATGTACTGATTAAAGCACTGCTCAGTATATCCCTAATGAAAGCCTGCTTCAGCAAATTGACTAAAGCAATCTTTTCAAGCTTCCTAAGGATTGACAATGAAAAAAACAAACAAATAAAAAGTCAATTAGTTTTAACCCTCCCTGGAAGTTCTTTTATCTAAAAGCTTGTTTACTGTCAGCAAATAATCTATGCAGTAATAAACAGATAGTTCTCTATTAAATTTATTTCAAGGCTATTTGTGTATACTCAACTTACTAGTTCCATAAGGACTCAGTGCTTTCATAAAATATACACATAAATAATTTCTAAGAAAAACATATAATTTTTTACTTCAGAGAGGTCAAAACTGAGCCAAAGTACCTGATAATGTTTTCTTTTTAATGAAAAATGTGAGGTAGATATATATATACATATTTAGAACAATTCAGATTTGTTTTGATGTGAACAACACCCTATGCTTTTTAACTTCTAGACAAATTAAACATGATCTTGACAGTCTGAAATTTTGAAGAGAGAGAGCAGCAATTCAGAGTTAGTCTTCCAGCCATCAAGTACTTCACACAGAGATGCTAAAAGGCCTGGCTACGTGTTCCTGTGCTACACATGGAATGGACAATGGTGTTCTGCATTTGGCAAACTCAACAGACAATGAGGTGGGTCACACAGTTAATGAAGATTGAGATCTCCTTCAGAGAACAAATTTTGCTCTTGCTGATTTTTCTTGTTTAATTTAGAAAATGTATTTTGACTTTTCCATTTTGATTAAAATTGATATATATATATATAGTGTATTTTATATAAACATATGTCATTTTTCATCACACCGACCCCCCTACATGCTACCCAACATGTATTTCTAAGCTAAAATAGAGCAGAAAATTTGTTACTTTTGTCTTCTTGTCAAATGTTGAAATAAACATATTTTATCAAAACACATTCCCATTTGAAATCTATCAGGATGGTACTTTGACTGAAGAAATACTGCACCAAATAAGTGTTCATTTAGATCTCAGCATCTACCTCATTTAAATGTTCATATCTAGTTGAAGCTGCGGTTGTATAAACTGTCCATCTTCCTTCAATTGCACCAATCACAAAAAAACCCCAGTTAATTATGTTCCATAATAGAAAGCTGATTTTTCTTCATCTTTTCTATTTTATGCCTCTTAAAGATCAGGAAGGATGTATTATTTCATTTTGGAAAAATAAAATAAAGGCAGAGGTGCCAGGTCAAAGCTTATGCTTAATGTAGGAGCACCTTTTCACAGTACAGATGAACAGCAACAAATATAGTGAAAATACTTTTGTCTCTCTAAACTTTATGTTTCAAAATTCTAAAAAAACCACAAAGTTTTCTTCATTCTAACTATTCATGTGAGAATTTAAAAAAAAAAAATCCTTTTGTGAACCTAGGTTCTTAATTCCTATTCTCGTCCAAGAATGTATGGAAGTTCCTACTCACAAAACACAAGAATAATCTTGACCACTTGTCCCTATAATGAGCTTAGTTTCTTCCATTAAGCTTCTTAAGAAATTCAGTCATCACTGACCCACAAATTATAATTTTCTAGTGGTATAGGATGCATAGGATGCAACAGTATCACCACCCCTTCACTCACTCAAATTTTAAGAAAATAATGTGTGGAGAATTTATTGTCAGATTGGCTGACAGAATTCAGAGGTTGTGATTTCCAGATATGGGTTTAAAATC
>VYZS01004344.1:28057-38913 GCA_013400695.1 Neodrepanis coruscans | reverse complement strand
GGAGCCCAGAGAGACACAAGCACTATTTCCAGAGCATCCTCATCCCAACATGGGCCCTGGGAAACTTAATTTGTCTGTCTTGTTGCACTTTATTTGTCGGGTTTTGTGTGTGCAAGAAATAAATTCTGATATTTGTGTGTTTTCTTTATTTTGGGGTGTGTTTGTGGCTTCTCTCGGAAATCTCTTGTCCAAAATCACTAAATTTGTGGTAAAACCACGACAAATATCTAGCTGACAATGTAAGTACTGTCTATGTTGTAGGACTTTCCTGGGGAAAAAACAAAAGAAAACAAAACCAAACAAACAGAAACCCACCACTTTTTTATATTTGCTTACATATTTTCAAAAAGCAGAAGTCGTATAGGATTTTCATCTCTATCACTATAAAATATCAAATATATTTTTGAAAGATCTGTGTGAGTTTTCATATGTTAGAGAGTTGGTAAGGGAACATGCTGCCCCCCTGCCCTGTCCCAGTGGTGCGGCTGTTAGCAATGCCAGCTGCCTGGAGTGGCGGCCAGTGTGGCAGTGTTGGTACGGGCTTGTGGTGGCAGTGGCCCTTGTGGCAGCAGCAGCCCTTGCGGCGGGCAGGGCTGCCACTGCAGCAGCAGCAGCTGGCATGTGGGGTGAGGCCAGCCCCCAAGCTGATGCCACCATGCAGAGAGGACCCAGTGTAGCAGAGCACAGTGCCTTTGGTGACACCAGGCCCTCAGGACACCCCACAGTGTTGGCAAGGTGGCAGTGGCGGCTCCTCCTGCCAGCAAGCTGATAGCCGCAAGGCATTTTGGCAGGAATGACGCCATGTTGCCTTGTGGTGAAGTCTTGGAGAGGGGGTGATGCCCTCATCAACCAATGAAGAGGTGGCCTGCCCCAGAAGGGTGCCCCGAGAAAACACGAGAACAGGCACAGAAGTCCTGCCTCCTTTTGAAGCTCGTCTGTTGTCCCAGTTTCATCTCGGCTCTACTCCTTTGCCTCTCTCCCTCTGCCTGGGCAGCAGCACGGCTGGATCCACAGAGGAGGCAGTGTGGTGCTGAGGACTACGCAGCTTCTAGAAATGATATCTCTTCCCCTTGGGCCTCTCAGGGTTTCCTTTCACTCTTTCTGTTTTCCAGCATCTCTGGAGTGGGACCAGGGCCATCCATGGGCCTTCCCATGCTTCACCAGCCCAGCAGCCAGCCCAGAGCAACATAGTTTATTTTGTGTGTATTGTAGGGTTTACTGTCTGTAAAATAAATTCTTTGGGTTGTTGTTACTCTATTCGATCTCTCATCACTTGATAATGCCCCCTAGTGTCCAAACCAGGACATCTTTGTATAACATGATTTAACAACAATGCACCTGAAGACAAAAAATATGTGTTTTGAAAACTTGGGCCTAGCCTGAGTTAGAGCAAAGGGTAAGTAGTGGAAAGAAACTTTTTAGGGCTAAAGGCATTTAAAAATGGTAATATAATGATATGATATGATATGATGATATAATAAATTTTCTCAATTCATGCCATCTAGTTTTGAAAGAGAGAATATTCCCAAGGTTCAAACATCAGTCCATGTTAAATCAATACAAACGTTTTCACATATATGTCTTGTAATTAATCGAAACAGGAAAAATACTTCTGCAACTTCTATACAACAAACATTTCTTGCAGCTCTATTTCTTGAGATTGAAACGCATGAGAAAGTTGTTAAATATGGAATATAGAAAAATATATACACAAAACATAACATGCTTTGTAATTCACTCTGTTAGTATCCCCCACATCACACTCTGCACCAATGGCCAACATTTATTTGAACTTCCTTTCTCGTGCATTTCTTCTGTGTCAACATGAAGTCAGAACACAATTTAAATACACAGTTGGAAACAGCAGCTGGAAAGTGCTTTCAATTTATTGAATCTCATGGCTTGGAAGACAGAAAGATTACAAACTCTGCTACACTATTGAATTTTCAATGATTTTTTTAAAAATAATATTTGTACCATTTTTCTTTCAATTCTTTTTTTAAAAAACAGGTGGCTATCTTACAACCAAATAACTAATATACATTGTCTGTTTTAATTTAAGATCAACACAGAGACAAGTTATGAATAATATTTTTTTTTTGCTACCACTGTGCAACTAGGCGAGGTTAATATTAAAGCCTGGCCTCACCTACCTACATCATGGTCAAAAATTTCATTTCCATTAGGGTTTGATAGAAAGCTCACTAATACATGTTATCTCATTGTAAAAAAATTTTTTCCCAGTGAAAATATAGCCTAAGTCTACATAGTAAAACAGATGGGGCTAGTTGTATGAGCGAACAGGATTTGGTTCTGTATGGCTCTCAATCACAGAAGCCATAAGCAGAATGTAAAATAGCAGGAAGTAGCTGAAAAATATGAGGGACATTTGGAGTAGAAAGAACGAGTATCAATAAAAAGGCAGGTTTATATGCTAATATTAATTTTGGAAAATTTTCTGCCAGCAGATGCATCTTACTAAGAACTGTTTATTGCAATAACAGATGTATATAATTGTACCCTGAGAAAATAGCGTTGGCTAACTTCAATCCCATATGCTTTTTGTTTTAAGGTGAAAAAAAAAAAAGGTGATTATGCTCCAACCATTCTGCCAACATTTATTCATTTATAATGCAAAGCTGTCTCTTTTTAATCTAAAAGTTATAACCTGAAATGTTGCCTGATTTAAATTGCAAATTCACAAGTAACTATAAACTTTTATTGTCATGAACAGATGTTCATATGAGCTGTACTTAGCTGTATAGCACCTTAAAAACAAGTTTTAAAAACACCTTAAAGAAGAAAAAGATGCCAGTGGAATGTCAAAATTAAATCTCAATCGGAAATGCCAAAGGGGCTAAGTCTTTCCAAAATATTGCCATTTGCTATTAGTTTTGCTGTAACCCCCTGTTCTCTGTCCCTCTGGCTTCACATAAACAACAGACTAATATTGATTACTTTAGAAATTTATATTCACTCAAAAAATAGTTTCAAGACTCAGAGGTAAAGTAGAATTGCAACACATATGTAGCTTTACTTATGCTTTGTGTTTCTGCACATCTGCATAGATAGTGCCTTGCTCAGATGTAAAAAGACTTGTACCTGTTATGGTGTCACTTCTACCATATTTTTAATTGATTAATTGTCTCATGACAGTTAACAATGATCATAAAAATTCAACAATGAAGCTTGCTGTCATTATCACACTTTGGAGGGACACGTGCAGCTATTCCTTAGCTTGGGAAATGAGGAGACAAAATTAGGGAAGTGTGACAGGAGTGACCAAAAAGTTAGCTGTAAATTTTTAATTTAAAAACAAAGCTATATCTATAAGTTTTTTGTCCAAATTCTTCTCTTGAGATTTTTATACTCTGAGTAACTCTAGAAATTACTTTAAGGTTTGCAGTACTGAGCAGCAGATCAGAATCAGGTCCTCAGAATTTGATTCATTCGCTTGACTACAGACATACAATTCTCAAAGTTATGAATAAATTCACAGCTTGGCCGAAAGTATTATCGTTTGTTCTTACCTCTCACAGACATATATAGGCTTAGAATGACAATTCACACCAAACTCATCGTATGCATTCTGGTATATGATAAACCCAGTTTAATCAATACTTCTGCATGCTGAGAATTACCTGGGGCCTCAGACTCTTCATTTAAGGAGAAAACAGTGTCTCTGGCACAGCCTGCATCCTGGATTCACGGCCCACTCCCTCATACCACAGGCTACTTTAGAGGACAGCAGGCTGTTGCTCAAGTAAGCAGCATTATCAGTACTCTCATGGTTTACCCTTTCATATAGGGCAGAAAAGCAGCATAAGAAATGTGGAGTGCTTTGTGAATAACAGAAGCAATAGAGAGGGTTTTTCTCAGTCCTAGTGATGTGCATGCACATTGCAGTTCTGTCTGAACAAAACACTCTTGCTCCATTTGGAAGTTTTCCAAAAACAAGCTTGGATTTTTTTTTTCGGAACAAGAATATTCCAGCATATGAAGCATCTTCACAATGTTCCCCTCCTAATGGATAACATTCAAGTATTTCCAAGTCCTCTTAAATTCTTTTCAGTCCAAATCAACATGTGCATTTGGGTGGCCACAGCCAGATGAAGATCAGCGGCCAAAGAGGGTGGGCTCATGTTCCCATTTCAGAAAAAAATAGAGTTCTGGCTCCAATTTAGCAAACCTATGATGACAACTCACAGTGTTTTCTCTGGCTCATAACTGCTATCTTTATATTCTTGGTAAATCATGTTATTTCTTATCTTGGCATATTTTTATGGGGCTGCAGACCTCTTTATTTTCATATCTAGAAGTTTTCTTAATTTTATTGTTGGAATAGAGATAGCACTCTCCTGTTCTTATGAGACACTTCATCATTGCCGCTTTATCCCTTTGTCCCACTTGCAGTTTGCTTCCTTGCAAACATTGCTTTTCATCCCATAGAGTTGGCATGGGAATAAAATTTCAAATGTTATTTGATACTAGGTGTATTAATGACAAGTATATTGCTCTGTAGACACTGTAAAGGATTGAAAGAAACAGTGTATAAAGATGTTAATGAAGGAGTATGACTGCAATTACTCTGCTGACATCTCACTCTGGTCTGGAGCATCCCTTAGATTTTACTTCTCCTGGTTTCAGCTGGGTTAGAGTTCATTTTCCTCCTAATAGCTGGTACAGTGTTGTTTTGGATTCAGAATGAGAATAATATTAGCAACACATTGATGATTAGGTGAGCAGTGCTTGCTTTAGATGGACAACTTTTCACTGTCTCACGATCTGACAGGGAGAAAGTGCACTCTGGCTCCTGCCCAAAGCACCAGTTTAGTTGTATCAGACCCTTCAAATACATATCTTGCTTTTCCCTGGACTTCTTGAGGCAGAAGAATTTCAGCATACAGTCTTTGTTATCTTGTTTCCTTTTCCCTAAGTGCCTTCCTGAAAACAGGGCTACCATTTCTCAATAGGAGAAACAGCCCAGGTGTATTTTCTAGCTGTAAGATAAGTTTATTAAACACTGTCCTCTAGAATTAAGAGCCTGTGTTTTTTACTGTGTTCCTGCTCAGGATGTTAAAACTCCGTGCTGGAGCTGTTATCTGCACAATTTGCAACTCATAGCCTGAGGAAAGAGGATGGATACCAGTGACTTCTCCAGCTTCCTTTTCTGTGCTGCTGCATGGCTTGTTCCATAAGTGAAAAGCTCTAAGGGACCAGCCTCGATTAGAGTAGTCTGCCAAGTACATCTTTTTTCATGGCTGTGTTGGAGGTGGTTGGGACAGAGCAAGTCAAACCATATGTTGAAATCACAGCTGTCTTCTTGTATCCAGCAAGCCCTGTTCTATTTGTGCTTCCATCTCTAGGGCCATATTTCTTATACTTGGATTAGCATGAGACTCTTCTCTAACAAAATATTAAACCTATTTTAGTTTGGACAGAGACATAATTTTTATGCTTGGATTTGAACATTCCTGCCTTGCTTTCATGCTTCTCATGTTCACCTCCCAGCTGATGAAGCATATTTCATAATACTGAAAGGATAGCGCATCCTGCCATACGTGGCACAGCACCACTCAATCTCCAGCACTACATTATGGGCAAGGCAAAGTTGTTCTGATGCCATTCCAAAGGGATCTGCAGATAGTGGGTTTGTTCTACCTTTATATGCTGCCTTTACTGGAGGATTCTTAATTAGAAGTGGAGATTGCAGACTTTTTTTCACATATTCCCCATGCTCTTTTTTTTTTTAAAAAAAAAAAAAAAACACTGAGCAAAGCATACATCCTCTACTTTTACGAATACATTGCTTGTAGAACTACAAAGCAACTAATAATGCCTAACATGGCAATAGCAGGCTGAAAACAAGTTCTCTACTCATAAAAGCCTTAATCAACATGTTTGATGTGTCAGGAATTGAGCCTGTGTAGCCTTCTTTCTACAATCCTTCCCCGTGTAAGGAGCAGCTCTTTCTCATGCAAATAGTCCCCAAAGCCTATTTGGTTTCTGAATGAGTAATGCCATTCAGGATTGGCCCTGCTTCTTCTCACAAAAATCATGGCTGCTCTGCCCAGATAAACTTTTACCATATTCATGAGCAAAAGGCACACTTTTCAAAATATCCCATGTAAACTTTATCTCTATAAGGAAGGATATAATTATACATGCTCATTGACAGTTATTAACCTCAGATTCTGCTCTCTCCAAAAACAAAAAAAACCCAATACACACACATACACACAAAACCCCTCTCTATTGAAATGCAAAACTCTTCCTATATGAACATGGAGTTTTGAACATTGAGCAAATCCAGAAAAATAATCTAACTTCATTGAAGCTCATTGAAGTGATTATAAATCAGACGTAAACTGTAAAAAAATGCCTACGAATGTATGGGAATGTATGGTCATTTGCTGTGCAATAAAATGGACTATTAACTAGATAATGAAATCTTAAAAGACTTACTGTCTTTTCTAGGTGTTTCCAGGAAAGGAAATATAAAATAATTTTCATTTTTTCAATCAGACTTTCAAATATTATATTTTTAATAGTTTCATTCAGTTGGCAAAGAGCGATACTAAAAAAAAAAAAAAAGCTGAATTGAGCCTTTCTTCCCCATGAAAGTTATGGCAGTGATTTAGACAGAATGACTGATGCTGCTTGGGTAAGATGCAGAATAATTAGCACAACCTGACTGGGTCAGGCCCATAGAGATCATAGAGTTAACTGAAAAAGGAATATTTTTTTAATCAAGGCATAACATTTACTCCTGGTCATACTGAAGATGAGGAGTGTTTGCAGCCAACTTAAATAGTACTTGTATTTTATGCCAAACTCACCACCTTTTGAACTAAACCTCTGAACTGAATTTGAAGTTAAATGAGCAACTAAGTGATTACTCAGTTCACTTAAAATGTCACTTATTTAGACTGCCAACTCAATGATGAAAAGTAAGTGCATGGTTTAGGAAGCACTAACACTTGAAGAGACTAACTTCCAATTCATGTTGTAAACTCATCATTGGGCTGCAGAAGTGTTAGTGACACATCTTTGTACTGCAGCCTGCACATTTGGCACACTGAGTATGTTAACCTGCAGTGATATCAACTGAAACAGGGAATATAAGAAAGGATGCTTTGCTTGCTATCTATTAGTTTTGGGGTTTTGTTTGTTTTGTTTTTTTTTTTCAAATATTAATAAAGAATTTTAAAAATCTAAATTTAAAAATCACTGGAAAATAGAAGTTATGGTATTTTGCCTAAAGTATATAGTTCAGATGTCTGACACCACCTTTAGAAAAAAAATGCATGAAGTGTACAAAACTCCAGTCTATAATAATGAAATTTTTGATCTACTGAATTTAAACTGCATGTTAGCTAAACTCTGCTGTTCCCAAGCCCACATCCACAAAGTTTCTCAGGGGTCAATTATTTCTCTAAGCTGTTGTTGTTATGCTGTTGTTTTTCAAACTAATGCATTTTGATTCTATTTTTGAGACATTTTGAGACTACCTCTTTATTTAATATTTTCTAAAATGGAATATAGTGAAAAGTTCAAACTGTGTAGTTCACGGTACTAATTTGGAAGGGAGAATTCAACACATCTGTAATATGATGGTTTCACGTTTCAGATATTTTTTAAGACCAGGAATCCCAAGTATCAAAGGATGATTTCATTCTAGCACTAAAACAGATAAGCAAAATTAGCTTACCTCATTTTAATCATTACTGAGGTTTATAGTGCAAGAATTGTGATCATTCAGAACAAAAGAGTGGTCAACAGTAACAGCGAGTGACTAGAGGAATTTCTCTATGCTACAAATCATTTTTTCAATATCAAGCTTTACTTCACACAAATTTTAACTTCATTTTCCTTTTTACTATGCTATATGCACTACGATGTGACATAAAAATCATCTTAATCCTGTAGCTCCCTTCAGAACCCAATGAAAGCTTTCTGAGGAAGATTTTAGTTACCCAAGGCCACAGAATAATTTAGGACCCAATTTTAAGTCAACTGAAAAGAGAAAATTCTTTGACTCCAGTTAGTCAAAACATGGAGATGCAAGAGATGCAGTATAGGATCTACACTGATCCTGTCTGTACTCAACCCTTTTTTTTCAGTTGTTCATGGATGTAAGTAAGAAAGCAATATATAGAATGAAGAGTGAAAGCATCAGAATGCTGCGAAGTCAGTCATGCCTCTGATACTTTTATCAGTTGGCACTGCAAACCAATAGATCCTGATAGTCACCTCCTGCCTGTTCCTCGCCATACTTGTGTCAGGATGTGTCAGTCCTAACACACAGGAAGACCAGGAGGAGG
This sequence comes from Neodrepanis coruscans, assembly GCA_013400695.1. Lineage (NCBI taxonomy): Eukaryota > Metazoa > Chordata > Aves > Passeriformes > Philepittidae > Neodrepanis > Neodrepanis coruscans. The sequence goes on along the minus strand of VYZS01004344.1, from coordinate 30,589 downwards.
AGAATAACATAGAGGGAAACAGCTCTTATTTTGTCCTTTGCACTGAAATAATAAGAAAATTCAGCTAAGCAGAGGGAGTCCAGACTTTCAGCAGCTTTTGATGAAGAATGCTACCAAGAGAACAGTAAAGCTGCTGAGAAGAAAAAAAATATTCTTTTCAATGTTTAGGAAAGATAATAAAAAGTATAGAAGGCAATGGCTGAAATGCCTGCTTTGGCACTGTGAATTATAAACGGCATTTGTTATTGATTTTACAGAAAAAAAAAAATGCTGAAGATCACATCTTGTTTACATTTATTCTAGGAAAATTCCAACAACGTTTGGAGGAATAAAACCAATTCTTTTCCAGGAAAATGTTACTTTATTCTATAAAAACTGAGAGTTTCAGTAAATATAGTTTCACTTCAGTAGATTTTAGAATCATCTTTTAGATTTTGCAGAGCAGATATGCAACTGTTTTAAGAATCTATTTTTTTTCTCAGTTTGTATAAAATTATTAAAAAAAGAGTGAGAAAACATTACATAGACAAAAAGAGACAGAATCTAAACTTGTGTTTTCCAAACATTTCCAAGATGTATACTTTCAGAATATTAAAATACACCTGTGAGATGAAAATTTGCCAAATCAATTCCTGTAAGTCTGTCTCAATTCACATTGAAATCAGAGGGGTATGTGCTTAAACACATTCCAGGAGAGACACTTTCTGGAATTAGTCATAATAAAAACGAATTAATTTTGGTGTATTTTCCAGTATTCCCCTAGAGTCACAGTTCTTGTATTTTCGTCCCAGCTGTAGTTCATGTGAGATTTGGTGCCTGGAGTTTTTGAGCTACAAGGTCTTGTAGTCAGTAAAGTCTATTTCTGCTTGGCACAGCCTCCTATTTTGTGAGTTTGGTTCTAAAAGAAGGAAATAAAAGCTATGTCACAACACTAGAAAAAATGTTTTCAAGAGACCATGTGCATATATAGGCAATCATGTTGAAAGAGAACAGCCGTTGTCTCAAAGTAAACTTTCTAGCCTTTGTGTACCAGCTATAAGGTGCTAAGTCTAACTCATCAACAAAATTACAGCAATCCTAGAATGAATCATACAGGAACAGTACTGCCACCTTGCTGGAGGAAAAAAATAATGCAATTTCTGTTTTTCAATCTTTTTTGGATAGTCTACAATTATCAGAATTAAGTATGGTGATAACCTGGTAATTAACAGCAATTTCTTTTATCATGGTGGAAATGGCACTGCAGAAGCAACAATAACTATAAATTGTTTCATGAGTTCTAAAGATATTGGCAGCATATTTCTAATTACCCTTGCAGTCACCCAAAGTATTTCAGAGCAATTACTGAAACATTGTCAAGGCACCCCACATCAACTTCTTGATGAACTGATTAAAACGTAAAAAAAAAAAAAAAAGAAAAAAAAAAAAGAAAAATCCATGTAAAAAACATGGGCTACTGAAGAGGTAACTAGAACTATTATCTGCCACTTGATAACTTTTGGTAATATAAATTTATGTAAACAGATTCTTTTTAAAAAAAAGTTGTCATTGCTTTTGACTGTTCATTTATAATTAAAATTGTAACTAAAAAAAGAGTAGCAAAAAGTAAAGGAGTTGAAGAAAATGCAAAGCAGCTAAGTCTTGTTGTCTATTAGTTGCTATTACTATTAAGGTTTTATATTTCTCCTTAATATCAAAGGTGAGAATAAAGTCTTAGAGGTTCAGTGAGTCACCAGTGGAAGTTTTAGTTTGATGCTGGATTTCTTATTCCACTTCTTCCATCCTTGTGCAGCTTGTAAATGCCATTTCACACAGCAACTTGCAGAGCAGTGACTTGGGAGTGTCGTTGCTCTAGCAGATGTTAGAGTCTGGGCCTCAACACGGGTGACAAAGCCATGCCGGCTTCTTCCCACTGAAGCTACCGAGGGAACGACATGCCAGGAGCTGAAGGACCGCACACCTCCACATGGTTCCATGGTTCCTATGGGAGCTATGGGGAACAGATAAAAATCAATGTACCTCTAATCCAGAAAAGAAAAAACTGTAAGATTGGCTGAAAATGCCTTTCCTTCTCCTATGCCCACTTTTTGTCCCAGTCACAGCTAAGAAAGGAGAGTTGTTCTGATTACCATAACAACTGAAGAGTGAAGAAGCAATTTCTGCTGAGGATGGTTCATGGCAGAAGTCTCAAGGCAACCTAGTCTTTTGCCACCTAGATGGACTACCTTTTTGAAACTTTTGTTCAGTGTTTGGATGAAGATCAGCTCCCATGCAACTGTTTTAATAGTTCAGAAAAAGGTAATCAACTAAGTGTTTGTATTCTGCTAATAATGGATCTCCCTATCAATTATTTGAAGAGGAGATACTGCTTGAAATAGAGCTGATGGGGACATCAGAGAAGACCATGAATTGTTGTTGCCTCAGCTAATCTGTCTGAGTAGAATAAATACTGGATACAGTTTTCTGTGGGTGAACATGTAGAATGAAATAGTGGCAAGAACAGAAATGGTACACAAGCAAAAGGTCTGGTCT
>VYZS01004344.1:5660-21658 GCA_013400695.1 Neodrepanis coruscans | reverse complement strand
TCTGTGAGACATGAATCTTTCAATCCAGAATATCAAAAGTATATTTAAATCTTAATAGAAGATAGAGAGGACACTAAGATATCAAAAAAGACTGGAAAAATGGTACTACACTACTAAAATAATTCCAAGTAATAGCTACAGAAACCTAAAGACAGTATTGAGAAAAATCATGTAAAGTTAGTCCAAGAAATAGAATGACAGACCTTCAGCTGAGAACAAAAGATTCATGTGTGTAAAACGACATATGTTGCTGATTTAAGTTTATACTTGTTTACTCTAGCTGGACAAGAATTCTCNGATAGTCTTCTGAAGAGGTAGAGGTAGTAGTCCAGATAATAAAAGTACCATTACAGCTGTTCTTCCCATGAAGCTACTTCTGCACCTCAGTGGTTCATCCAGGGACTGAGGTCCTCTTGTTCATATGTTCAGTGAGCCGATAGTTCTAGTTCCAAGAAGATGGCTTCTATCTATGAAGAGCAGGAGGCACAGGAGTAAAGAAACTTTACCAAAATTTTATACTCAGGAAACCTTTCCCTTTCCTCTCTCCTCTCTCCTCTTTCCTCTTTCGAGGACTATGTCTTATTTGCTGAGATACTGCTTTTTAACCTGGTTTTAATATGTTTAGTTACTTAATCTTCGGTAGCAGTTTATCTTCGTGGACTTAGAGCAGATTTGGTGTATAATAGAAGGAGGATCTTTACCAGTAAGAATTTTCCATTCACTTTCAGTAAAATGAGAACTCTTACTTTTCAAAAGGTGGAGTATTTGTGTTTCATTACCTGTTATTGTGCTGGTGTTTCAAATGAGAGTCATGTCAAGGAATACTAAGTCAAAGAACCAGAAAATGGTAAGGAACATAAAATTACAAATGGCACATTCTCCTGCTAGAGGTACCAAACACCAAGGCCAGTTCATAAAAGTTCCTACTGCACAATGAGCTCTTTAGAGCATTGGCTATAAGTGTAATTCTGGCTTTTCTTGGTAGAACTCCAGTCTGGAACGGAATTTTTAGATACCATAGTCATATAGGGTATGAGAAATAATTATGTGAGTCGTGCCTTTGTTTGTTTGTTTGTAATGAAAAGGAGATCCTCAATGCAGTAGCAAATGGAGCATGCCTGTTTTATTGTACATTACCCTGCCTCAAATTATCAGTAGAGTTAAAAAAAAACCCAACACATAAAAACAGAACAGAGGTGAATATTAAACCTATCAGAAATCTGTTGTCCCAGGATGTTTTGAACTGGTGCAGTGAAACTATGAAGTACATACAATGTGATTGTAGCAGTTTTCAGTTATATTTCAGAAACATCAAAGTTAACATGTCTTGTATTGCTCATTTGGACCTGGAAATTGAAATAATAACAATGATATATATTTCTTTTAACTTTCTGCAGGAATGAGCTCACTCATTCTGGAAGCTTAATGTTGGTGAATAGGTTAAGCTCAGTTGAAAATCAGTCTTTGCTCCCCAAGAGCTTATTTGACTCAAGACATTTCTCATATTTTTAAATGTAAACTGATTTTCTTCAACAGTTAAGTAATTACAGTACGTAATTCAAGGTACTTATGAATAATCAATGCAAACACAAAAATTTACCGTTTCACTTTGATCATCTGCCTTTCTTGCATCTTGGCAAAACATACCACTCTGGATTTCGCTAACAAAGAATCAGAAGCGCTTCTTCTTATTGTGCCAAATTCTTCGTGGTTATTATATCTTTACAAGACATAAACACAGTGTAATAATTCTGGTTTTAAATAGAATACATATTTGTAATTATACAAATGCCACAATAGCACCAGTTCTGTGCTTTTCTCAATTACATGAATATTTCTAAAGGATATTCCAATTCTTACCAAAAACCTGCATATTCCCATGTCTTCTTTAAACCATCTTTACTGTATTTTTTTTGTGTTTCTCTTGAGTACTACTAAAGACCTTTCCCTAGGACCCACATTCAAAACTTTAGCTGACCAGAGAAGCAGTCCCATCATGATGAAGATGGCTAGGAACCAAACTAACATTTTTGCCCCTATAATACATATTTCTTTCACTCGCCAATTCTAGGAGTATTCTTATCAGTCTGCTATCAGTGCTCCTTTAAATAACTAACTTCTTTGAAAAGAGAAGAATCATTCCTCTAGCAACATGTTGCAAACAATATCATCCATAGGTAGCTCCTGTCTTCAGCATTTGTGGTGCATGGGAAATTGAATGGTTTTATAAATGGTTTTATAAATCTCTGAGGTGCACATAGGAAAAGCAAGAATGAGCCCGTCTTTGACCCCTATCCTAGATCAGCATTTCTTCTGAATCCGTTTCTTTTTGTATGTTACTGCCAGACACAGAGATGGAAATTGCATGAAAAAACAAATTTAATTTAGCAATATTCCCTGCTAAGGAGGAGGAGAAAAAAATCAAGAATAACAGCGGCTGGTGTGAAGAAACAAGACTTCTTTGTACTCAGAGACTAAAGTGCATCCTGTAATAATAGGTTCATGGTCCTAGGAAAAGAAAATTCACTATTTCCAATGCAAATAGGAATGGTGACCATCTCTCTGTCACTCATAGTGAAATCAAAGGGGTCATTTTCTCTTTGGCTCTTACTTCTGAGGAAATGTCTAATTTTATTGTGAGTCAAATCCATTCTTATATTCACAACATGAATACCTAATAGAGAGCAGTAGATTTTGATTGAAAGCAGCTGTTGCCATCTGATAAAGGGATGTATTACAAATATTTTAGCAAATGTTTGTCCTCCTTCTCTTTTCCCCCAAGACTCTCAACAAAGTTGATATGTGACTGGGAAATGTGTGTGTATGTGAAGAATCTCCCCATGTCAGAATCCCAGGCAGCAGGCAGTAGAATTTCACAAGCACACACATCAAATGGCACCTGTTAAAGTTTAAACTGTGTTCTCTAAAACCTTGACTAAATGGAGTGGCAAGAGCAATGTGTATTCTAGACTGTAAAGTTTGGAGGTGATGAGGAAGTTCATCCTGACTGAACCTGAAACTATAAGTTCCCTGTAATCAAGAAGCTAGACCATCAAGTCTTTCCCTAAGTGCTCCACTGAGCACTTTGCTGCTGAGAACAGCAATGTTAAAATCAGAGATTTGATACTACCACAGAGAAATGCTCTCTAGAAGAATTATTATGACTGCCAGAAAATATTTCCTGCTTTAGACTAAGAAGAGAGAAAGAACCTTTATCTCTCTGGGAAAGAAGGGGTTGTTTAAACAAAGTTCCTGACTGACTCAGACCTAGAAGGAGAGAGTAATCTACATTGACAGAGCACCCAATCCCTGGTTTTAATATGATTCACTACTTTCTTAATTTTACCTTTGAAACCACTGAGGCAAAAACTTCCTGTTCCATTTCATTAGTTAGTCTTCAACATGAGTAAGGTGAACAGGATATGAATAGTGTTGTTATTCTATGAAATAGAAGTCATTTACATACCTTATATTAAATCTAGTCTCAAATTCTACCTGAGCATACATTCAGGTTCTCATTCAAAGATAGAAATCTACTCTGCAATTGCTTAGTTACTACGGACTTCAAATAGGAAGGTTTGTAATCTATCAGCTTCCATCAAGTGCAGCAGAGATGGCATGTGCTGGTCCCTTCCTAAAAAACACTGTGTGTCATTCAGAATACTCACTGTATGGAAAATACATCTCACTTGATATCCCTAGGCATTTTGCTGCAAGCTTAATTTCAAGTTTTACTGAAAATAAACAATAGTGATCTGATGGGGTTTTTAATTAAAAAATTTACAGACTTTCAGCACATTCCACTCAAATTCTGGTTGACTGAAAAACTAATCAGAACAATCACTGGTGACTAAAAAGTTGCTCTTTCTGATTATTCTAGGAAATAGTTTTTTCATACTGCATGCAGGTAAATGCTGTATCATAAATTTTCTATACACTTCTGGTCAAATACTGTAAATACACATGGGATATATAATAGTAACACTATAATCATCTGCACCTACGTAGCAGGCACCTGTCAGATGGTACCTGTCATTAATATCAGGAAATAGCTAATAAAAAAAAACCAAAAACATAACAAACACGTACATATATTATACTTGTGCATCTGCTAAAATGACTGATGGGGTACAGGTTGAATCCTGATTCCTTGATCTCCATGCGTAATTATCTGTTTGCTTCAACAATCAGGAGGTGATTTCTATGGTAGATTCCTCCAAGCATAATGTGTTACATCTGCTTACTGTAGAAATAAAAGCTAATCATGCTTTCTTGTGTTTTTATTTAAGCTGCCTTTACTTTCTCAACTTGAATGATTCACATTAAAAACTTTGTCATTATGGTTTCTTCTTTGTACTCTATGTTTCTTTTGCTGTTAGGCTGTTCAAAGGATGTAAAGAAGTTAAGAGTGCTTGTGCTGATTAGATTTGACCACACAGAGCAATATTGCTAATAATGATACCAGACAACTGTGAAGTGTAAGATTATTCCTTGCATTTGTTGTCAAAAATCCTAACCCCTTTCTTCTTGGTATCTCTGTGTTAACCCAAATTTCCACAAGGAGTATTTGCAAATTTTTAAAATTTTATTGCCTGGAAAACTCTCAAGTACATTCTTTATCACCTTGGCTAAATTAGAAAGTTTGTTTTTATGAGAAAAAGTTACTGAGTGTGTTTAATGAAGTTTCACAACAAACATAAGAAAGTAATTTAGTAATAAAACACAAAACAAAAGAGAGAAGAAGCAATATGAAAAACAGAACAGGCTTCTAGGATATAATTTTAATATTTTTAGGGAAAAATACTTCTAATTTATTCTCTCTAAATGCAAAACTTTTTATTATAGATAGGAAAATAAATATGCAGCTAAATAACAGCTGATGAAATGATTTTTCATGGCTGTGCAGAGAACAGAGATCAATTTATGGAGCATAGATCTGCTATTTGAAAAACCTCACCAGAAACAACATTCAAAGCACTATGAAATAGATAGACCAGTCTCAAGAACGATGAGGATAAAGGGTCATATGATGTCGCATGCCTTAAAAGCTGTAAATTCAATCATTAACCAGGAAGCTTTCATGCAAGAAGACATCCACAGTTCCAGTCTATATAATAATCCCAGCTCTAACTTAGCTTCTTTTTTACTGGGAAATAGTTTTTTCTACCATTTTATATAAACAGCACAATTGCTGATTAATATTTAATGCAGTGTGAACCCTTTAATAATTACAAACTTTATCTTGTGCGCTTGGACAAGAGTGTTGTAAAAGATTCCCTTTGGTTTTCTCTACCTGTCAAGGTTCTAGAAACATAAGTGAGAATTTCTACTTTCCTAGATGACTGTTCTGTCAAGCCAGGGCTTCAAAATGTAAACCAATACACAGTAGGTGATTTCTATTGCTGAATTTTTCTTACTGATGCCTGAAGAGCAGGGGAACAGGCCAATAAATGACATACAAATATGTACAAAGACATGCAAACAGGCTTTAGAATCAGAAACCAGTTACATTTGCAGCTAATATAATCTTTGTGATTACTTCTCTAAATCTGTAGGCTGGATCTTTGCTTTGTGGACAAGAATAGGTTACGTTTTTGTGGGGGAGAATGGACATGTTTTGCAGGCTCAGACAGGCTCTGAATACTAACTCCTGGGTGCAACCCACATATACATTTTGCAAGACTTTCTCTATCCATTTGTGGTCAAAACTGTCTTCTTTCCTTATTCGTTCTGACACAAACTGCTATGTTTCTGAATATTTAGCTTTGATATTTTGTTTCTCTGGGGACAGGATTGTTATGGAGAACCAATGAATATTTGGGGAACAGACAATCATGTTTCTATTTAGGCTGATGATGAGAGACATTATCTTGATCCTGCTAGAACATTATGTTATTAATATTACCTAAACAGCACTTTTTAAATTTCTGAAATGAAAGATTATTATCTTTATATTGTTCAAAGTGAAGTTATTTATGATGCCTTAATTTTTGTTGCGCTACTTTATGAGTTTTGTGAGATCTGAAAATATTTTCTTTCTATTTTATACTATGTATATTTATTTTTTTCTAAGTAAATATCAATAGCATGGACATAATTTCCATACTGGCAGCATCAATGTAAAGCCATCAAAATGAAGTCATGATCTTAAACAAGCACTTCTGTTCTCTCCATTCAGGGGTGGTATAAGGGCTTCCCTGGATTAGAGCTTCTCAGCAAACTGTTTCTCTTCTACATCCTGCTATCTTTCCCAGCTTCATGGTTTTCTCCACAAGCCTTCTCAAGCCCTGATCAGCTATGCCATTTTATATCTCTGCATCCCCAAGGCTACTGAGACTGTCAGATACTGTAACACATCCTCTGCTACTGCTTACAACCCCCAGACATGCCTGTGCGTGAAGGTTATTTTTCATGTTTAATTAGGTGCTGTGATTACACTGGAATTTCTACTATTTGCCATGATGTTCAAGAGTCACCTTGACTGACAATGTAAATGAACTGCATTTGCAAAGCAAATATTTTCTCAGAAGCTTCAGCTCTCAAAGAACAAATTTGAAGCTACCTAATGTCCAGATATACTGGAAACACATGGCCGAATAGACCGAATGCTCTATTCTGCAACATTCTTCAAGCCACAAGCCAAAATTTTAGCTTCTGTCATGTTTCTTGAAAAAAATACATACTTATAGCCATGTAGATGACACCCAACATTGACTTCTGTTTTTAAATTGGAGGTGATTTTTTGGTTTTCTTTTTCCCTTCGCCATATTCCCCTCTGTCCCCCCACTGCAGGCTTGATGCTGAGGGGCAGCCCAGTGGTTGTTTGCTCTCGAAGGAAGCCTTGAGGAGGACACCACCCCCCACGCCATGGCCATGTCGTAGCCTAGTCCTGCTGCCAGCCCAGGAACCTGCATGGCTGGGCATGGGGAGACCTGCCCCTCCTGTGCCACCAGGGCCAATACGGGCAGCAGCGGGAGAGGCAGCACAGTTTGGCAGCATGGTTGCTACAGTGACAGCACTGCCCCTCCTGCCATCTCTTCACAGGCCAGACCGTGGCCCTGCCAGTCCCACAGGGATGGACAGACAGCCCTCTTATGGGCATGGCCGTCAGAGTAGCAAGGGGGCACCACTGGCCAAGCACACAGACGGATCATGGGCAAGCAGTGGACGTGGGACATGCCCTGGCACTTGCCATGCTGTTTCGGCTGCTGTAGGATACAGACCATCCTCACCCTTTACCTGTGGCTCCTGGAGCTGCCAGCATACAGCAGCAATGCGCAGAAGCAGTTGATGACGTTTCTGACACTGGGAAGTGTGGACCCTCCCTCCAACATGGTTCAGACGTGGAAGACAGACAGCCTGAGTCCCACTCTCTGTGTGTCTGCAGCATCTGCTGCCATCTGTCTGGATTTCACTTGACCTCACTGGAGAACAATTTCATATACTGAGGGGTTTTTTTCCCTCTTCTCCACTCAAAGAGCGGTGAGATTGTTTTCCTCTTTTCCCTCTTTCATTGGCTTGCCAAGAGAGTCTGGGACTGCCACTGCCATCTTCCCTAGACCAGCAGAGATTGGTCAGAGGCTTATTAATCAATTCTAACAGGGAGCAGTGTTTTTTCTTCTGTTCCATACAGGTTTTTTAGTGTTTTCTTTTTGGAAATATTGCTTTTCTTGTGTGTTCTGTGTTTCTGTCATTTAAATATGTAATAGATATATATATATATATATATTCAATAAAAGAGTGGTTATTTCTTTTTCTGTATCTTGTGGTTTCATGCCCTCAAAGTTAAATTGCATAGTTGTCTTTAAACCGAGACACCTGATAATGATGTCATTTATCTCGTTATCTGGTAAAGGTGACTAAACTATACTATACGCTGCAGTCTGTGCATGTACTAGTCAGACCACATTCAGTAGGTTTCTGGAGTCTTAAGTTTTCCACCTGGTTAAAAAAAAGCATGACAGAGATTAAAGCATTGGACTGGGTTATGTCAGCAGCACACTAAAATTCCAAGTGTGTTTTAGCTTTGGGGCAGGAGGATGCAGCTGACTACCACTCAGGGAGTAAAAACAAAAGGTGCAAATGGAGAGTGGCGGCCCATGAAAAAAAAGTGAATTTTATTCAAGTCGTCTCTTTTCTCCACCTTTCAAATGAGGAAAAGTAATAGGTTTTCTTCACAGTGACACTGTGAAATAAAAACATTATTTGCTTGTAAGGTATTTGAAAATCCTCTGAAGACACTATGGAAGTGCAAGTTGTTTATTGTGTCTACAGATTATACATAGCTGTGGGCTTGGCTTGCACAGAATAATTTTTTTTTTTACTAACACAGACCAATTAGGTGATTTTAAGGGGTAAAACAGATGAAACACTCTGTTTTTAATGCATGCTAAAATAATTTAGTTTCACCCTGATTTTGCTCTCTGTTTTCAAACAGGTGGGTGATGTGACCCTGTAATCTTTTATCCCTCTAAGATATCTGTCTTGTTAACCTGTTTTCTTAAAGCATTTATGACTGGAAATTATATTTATTGGAGATAAAATCTACTCTCTAATTCTGTTATTTACTTTATGAAAACAGTACTTTATAGTAACTCTTATACTGTATTAGTAAATGCTACATTGCTTTTTCCACATTAAAAATCTGATTTAGAGTATTTTGTTACAGGTTTTTATAACTTTTTCCCTTGCCCTGAAAAATCCCTGACTTACTATTAAAATTATTCTGTAATTACCAGGCTTGTTTAAAAAAAAAACAAAAAAAGGTCAAAAAATTTTAAAAACTGTGGGAATGGATTATAATCACTGTTTTCATTCTAAATATCTCCCTGTACACACAGTAGAGATTTCTTTGGTGTGATGAAAAACTAATCACCACTGGGAAACAGACTTTCTGTTAACCCAGTTCCACCTGATTAAAAACACTTTTCCATATAAGACTTTTTAAAGAATACCTCCCCTGTGTGTAGGAAGTCCTATTATGTAGGTAAACTTTGTTTTAGAAGACAGGATAGTAGATCCTATTTGCCAAATGAGTTTCTTTCCTTTGCACTGTGAAGGTTTTCCCTTAGAAATACTATGTCATTAAATAATGACATTCATTAATGCCACTTTTCATACAAAACATAGTAACATTTCCCTTCTTACATTAGGACTATAGAGACAACTGAAGTATGACTTCTTCCAGGGTCTTGCTACTGAGCACAGATGATGCAAGTTGTCAAACATCATAAAATAAGTAGCCTTAACATCATAAAATAAGTAACCACAATAGAGGAAATTTAGGTTTTGCTGAGAGCATTGAAAACAGTGGAAATTAGCTGCGAATGTGTGAATGAGTTCAGGAGGGAAGGTGTTATGCACCTTTGAATGGTGCATAATGCTATGCTACTGTCTCTGTAAACTGCTCTATTAGTAGAAAACTTGGGAATAATTTTTTTTATTATTTTTATTTTTTTAATTTTATTTTATTTTTGCAAAGATGGAGTTCTCTTCTGTTGCTATTTATGTTAGGCAACTAACTGGAAACCAAAGAAAACAAACAGCATACTATATTTAAGCAGAAGACTTTTCTTAAGCGGAGTCCTTTCATTTTCTGGCCTCAGCAAAGACCCTCAGTATGTCTTTTGTATGATGACCCATAACATGAAACACTGACAAAAATGAAAATTCTGTTTGTAGACAGCTTCAGCATTCCTTGTGTGGGTTCTAAATCTTAAAAAGCGACAGAACTTGTTGTTTACTGAAATGTGCTCTCTGTTCATAAGTTTCAAAACAGAGCAGACCTTGAAAAAACAAACTTTATTTGTAAGATGTTTTAGGCATTTATATATTTCACAGAAAGAGTAAACATAACCAAATATACTCTTTCATATTTTTGAATTCTAATAGTATTAAATTACTTTTGAAGGGAATAGAGAAGAACCAGAGGCCCCAGAAGCCTCTGGATTTTTGAGATTTTGTACCTTTTACTAAGTGTGTCACGGTTTAAGTAGCCAGAAAAAGACTTCTAACATGTACCTGTTTTGAATCTTTCCCATTTTCTTCTCCGGAGTGAATTCAGGGAAGAGCAGGAGGAGCAGTGCTGACTGGCTGTAGTTGGTGGCAGGTAAGCAGCACTGGGCGCAGTGGCGTGTGCCTGTAGTCACAGCTACCAGAGAGGCTGAGCCCAAAGGATCGCTTAAGCCCAGGAGTTCTGGGCTGCAGGGCTCTGTGCCAAGCGAACAGCACTGCGGAATGTGCGGTGTCAGTGCACGGGGCATCCGTTCCCAGCTGCCCGGACTGCAGAGCAGGCATCGTGGCCGGGCACAATTCCTCAACAGTGGTGCCGCATGAGCACATGCAGGGCGCCCAGGCCCTGGCCACGTGGAGTGCAGCATGGAAGCCACCATGATGATTATGTAAGCCAGCAGAAGGCAGACAAGACTGACAGCTAAGAGCTACTTCCCTATTGGGCAGAGGGTTAAGAGGTCTTTAAAAGTTTGCCAGGTCCTGGGATCCTTCTCTCTTATTCCTCCTGGACTGCTCCAGGAGGACGTAGCTGTGCGAGGTCCAGCTGTTCCTGTGGACCTCTTCACCTTCCCATCCCAGCTGAGGGGTTGACCCCCGTGAGCCTCCTGCCACTTCCTGTGTTCCAGTATCCCTGGNTTTGCCAAATGAGTTTCTTTCCTTTGCACTGTGAAGGTTTTCCCTTAGAAATACTATGTCATTAAATAATGACATTCATTAATGCCACTTTTCATACAAAACATAGTAACATTTCCCTTCTTACATTAGGACTATAGAGACAACTGAAGTATGACTTCTTCCAGGGTCTTGCTACTGAGCACAGATGATGCAAGTTGTCAAACATCATAAAATAAGTAGCCTTAACATCATAAAATAAGTAACCACAATAGAGGAAATTTAGGTTTTGCTGAGAGCATTGAAAACAGTGGAAATTAGCTGCGAATGTGTGAATGAGTTCAGGAGGGAAGGTGTTATGCACCTTTGAATGGTGCATAATGCTATGCTACTGTCTCTGTAAACTGCTCTATTAGTAGAAAACTTGGGAATAATTTTTTTTATTATTTTTATTTTTTTAATTTTATTTTATTTTTGCAAAGATGGAGTTCTCTTCTGTTGCTATTTATGTTAGGCAACTAACTGGAAACCAAAGAAAACAAACAGCATACTATATTTAAGCAGAAGACTTTTCTTAAGCGGAGTCCTTTCATTTTCTGGCCTCAGCAAAGACCCTCAGTATGTCTTTTGTATGATGACCCATAACATGAAACACTGACAAAAATGAAAATTCTGTTTGTAGACAGCTTCAGCATTCCTTGTGTGGGTTCTAAATCTTAAAAAGCGACAGAACTTGTTGTTTACTGAAATGTGCTCTCTGTTCATAAGTTTCAAAACAGAGCAGACCTTGAAAAAACAAACTTTATTTGTAAGATGTTTTAGGCATTTATATATTTCACAGAAAGAGTAAACATAACCAAATATACTCTTTCATATTTTTGAATTCTAATAGTATTAAATTACTTTTGAAGGGAATAGAGAAGAACCAGAGGCCCCAGAAGCCTCTGGATTTTTGAGATTTTGTACCTTTTACTAAGTGTGTCACGGTTTAAGTAGCCAGAAAAAGACTTCTAACATGTACCTGTTTTGAATCTTTCCCATTTTCTTCTCCGGAGTGAATTCAGGGAAGAGCAGGAGGAGCAGTGCTGACTGGCTGTAGTTGGTGGCAGGTAAGCAGCACTGGGCGCAGTGGCGTGTGCCTGTAGTCACAGCTACCAGAGAGGCTGAGCCCAAAGGATCGCTTAAGCCCAGGAGTTCTGGGCTGCAGGGCTCTGTGCCAAGCGAACAGCACTGCGGAATGTGCGGTGTCAGTGCACGGGGCATCCGTTCCCAGCTGCCCGGACTGCAGAGCAGGCATCGTGGCCGGGCACAATTCCTCAACAGTGGTGCCGCATGAGCACATGCAGGGCGCCCAGGCCCTGGCCACGTGGAGTGCAGCATGGAAGCCACCATGATGATTATGTAAGCCAGCAGAAGGCAGACAAGACTGACAGCTAAGAGCTACTTCCCTATTGGGCAGAGGGTTAAGAGGTCTTTAAAAGTTTGCCAGGTCCTGGGATCCTTCTCTCTTATTCCTCCTGGACTGCTCCAGGAGGACGTAGCTGTGCGAGGTCCAGCTGTTCCTGTGGACCTCTTCACCTTCCCATCCCAGCTGAGGGGTTGACCCCCGTGAGCCTCCTGCCACTTCCTGTGTTCCAGTATCCCTGGGCCCCCCTGCATTTCGGCGGCCCAGCATTCCCATAGCAGAAGACTGTGGCAGGCCCCTGATGATGGCAACATGCGGTGGCTGACACTGTACTCTGCCTTGCCCCTTGAATGCTTTTGCTACAATTTTAATCATTTGGGGAGGGGGGGGGTGTTGTTGGTGACTGGGGTGGGTCTGAGCCCTGGGTGTTTGGGGTTTTAGGGTCCCCTAGGGGGGGAGTGGTTTCATTCCCTGAGGCTGGTACCATATTTATATGCATACATTTTCATTCATACTTTATTAAATAAATCTTTTTACATCTCTGACAATCTCTCTGTCCAGCACTAATACAAAACCCCTCTTACTGTCTCAAACTGAGACAAAGTGCCACCTGTGCAGCCTTTATTTCATGCTTATGTCCAGATAATTCTTCAAATAAGAGTAAAGAACAAAGTTGTTGTTCTTTAAAAAGAAAGCTGTTGACGTCTGCAGTTCTGAAACATTGTCTATTCTTTCTTCCTTCCTTCCTTCCTTCCTTCCTTCCTTCCTTCCTTCCTTCCTTCCTTCCTTCCTTCCTTCCTTCCTTCCTTCCTTCCTTCCTTCCTTTCTTCCTTCTTTCCTTCCTTCATTCTTTCCTTCCTTCCTTCCCTCTCTCCCTCTCCCTTCCCACAGCTATCATTTCCAGACCACTATTAGGAAAACTGCTGTTCAGTTTTTGGCATGCATCCGAAGGCAGTGGACAAGAGCCACTGAAGGAGTGCCAGGATGTGTAAGTTCACACTGCCGTGGTTGCAGATCTTATCTGTCTTCCAGCTTCTGGCAGATGTGCAGCTCCATCTCTCTGCCCAAGTTTGGCTGGAATTCAGCAGCTCCTGGGCATTTCAGTTGTAATAAAGTTATGTGGGCTGACTATGACACTCATCTTCACCTGTTGATCCCTAAACATGCAATAACGATTGAAGCTACCAAAGTTTATATTTCAAACCCTTGATATGAAAGTGGCAGTGACTCCACTTGGTACTGTTACACAGACCTCCAAAGTCTATTTTATTTCTGTTGTTTCCCAGCAGACTACAGCCTTTTGTCTTTCTTTTGAGAAATCTGTCTTAGTGCTTTTTCTGGCTCCAGGAACGGGGCACATGGGATTTCTTCTCACAAAGTGATTTGTTCAAGTTAAAAGCTAGACCTAGCACCAACACGTCTAAACACTCTTTCATTTCCCTGACTTTCTTCGTCATTTAGATTATGCAAATTCAGGTTACACAGACTTTCTTTAGAGACACAAATTTATGCAAATATTTTTCTCTTTCTGGTTTTAGTGTCCATCTTTCTCAGATTTTCCATTCATCTTTTGCAATTCATCATGAGAACTACTTGGGGCTGCCTTGTTATCACTGAATGTATTGCTATAGTCACTAGACAAATACTGCTACAAGGAAAAACAAACCAAATGCTAATCCAGTGTGAAACCTTAGGATGTTAGTACTGATTTCTAGAAGTACCTCAGCACTTCAGAGATGTAGTGAAGTTTAGGGAGGATTCTAGGTTTGTTTGTTTAGGTTGGATTTTTAGCAAAGGCTCCTACATATTCTTCCTGTGGGATAAGGGTAGAGTGTTTGAGCACTTGATAGTTTAAACAAAGCTCCTGCTTTATGGTAGAGAAGGCAGGCAGCAGCCTTTAGAATGCACAGACAATAACATTTTCGTAGCTCTTATTTTGCCGCAGAAAAGATGGCTTAGTGATTTCACTGTTTAAGATGCCAACATAGTATGATGGTTTTGGCTGGGATAGGGTTAATTTTCTTAACAGTGACTAATATGGGGTTTTGCTTTGGATTTATTCTGAAAATAGTATTCATAACTCAGGGATGTCTTCATTATTTCTGAGCAGTGCTTACACAGCATCTTTTCTGCTCCTCACCCCACACTGCCAATGAGAGGACTAGGGGTTCACAGGGAGTTGGGAGGGGACACAACCAGGACAGTAGGTCCCAACTGACCCAAGTGATATTCTGTACCATATGGTATCATGCTCAGCATATAAATCTGGGGGAAGAAAAAGGAAAGGAGGGGACACTCAAAGCAACAACGTTTGTCTTTCCAAGTCACAATTATGGGTGATGGAGCCTATCTTTCCTGAAGATGGCTGGACACCTGCATATCCGTGGAAAGTGGTGAAAAAAACCTTTTATTTCACTTTGCTTTGTATGCGTGTCTTTTGCTTTACACATGAAACTGTTTTTATCTCATCCCATGAGATTTCCCCAACTTTTACCCTTTCAGCTTTCTCCCTCATCTCTCTGCGGCAGCATGAGCAAGCAACTGAGTTGAGTTTAGTTGCCAGTTGGTGATAAACCACAACACATGGGAGAGCCTAAGAAGTAAGTTTGTACTTTATGCTCCACCAGGACTGTATTAGCCTCAGGAACACGTTGTCCATTCAAAGACAATGTAAGAATATCTATTATATTGCAGAGGGAGAAAACGTCACGTGAAGGCCTTAATGAGACTCATTCTTACTTCACTAGAGACAAGAAAATCCATGCAGAAGTTTCTGGAAGTGGATGCTTTCTAATTTGCATATGTCCCTGCAGTACTGAATAGTAGAAATGTCTTTTAATTATGGACTCTCAGTTTTTTATGCTTCTTCCCATGTTATTAGACTACAAAATCTTCAAAGTCCCTTTTAGAAATTCTGTACTGAAATTCCCATTAATATTTCCTAAGTGAATACAACCAGTAGGAGCAGATCCCTCATTTATCTCATAGTAGATATATTTGCCATGAAATGGCTAAATCTCACCTTCTCCAATTACTCTCTATAGAAATTCAGCCACAGTTACACTAGTGACCACCTGTCATCAACTATAGGATAATTTGCAGAGATGGTGAGTACTTGCCTCCAGAAACTAAGGAAATGCTGAGCATTCCCCACTGCTAGGAAAATCAATGAAATCTGTGTTGTGCACCTTGTAACATGCTTTAGTAAAGCTAATCCTTTTGAGAAAGTCAGCTCCTCCCTCATTTAAAATAGACACCTACAATTAATGTACTCTTCTGAACACTTTGATTTCACCATGACCTATCTCTCCCCATCTAAGACTAGGAAAATAACACCACATCATCTGATGGAGATTATAGGGATAAAGGCAGTCCTTAGAAAGCTTTTGGATAACGTAGTGAGCATATTGTAGAAAAATCTATGAGGAAAATAATGATTCTACACTGAGCACAAGGATTGACTTTCATATAATAAAAAGCAAGGGTAGCATCTATTAATCCAGTACAGCCTGTGAACTGAAGAATACAGAACATTACGGGGGGAAGACTGTATAGGATTATGTGATGGTTTTACCACAAATTTAGCAATTTTGGGCAAGAGATTCTGAGAGAAGTCACAAACACACCCCAAAATGAAGAAAACACACAAATATCACAGTTTATTTCGCATACACACAAAAACCCGACAAATAAAGTGCAAACAGACAAACAAAATAAGTTTCCCAGGGCCCGTTTTTGGGACGAGGACGCTCTGGGCATAGTGCTTGTCTCTCCCTGGGCCCCCCGAGAGACTCCTGGCTAATTAGAAGAAAACACGTGGTCTGAGGACCCCCTTAGCAGCGAGCTTCTGCCTGGCATTGACTGAAGGAGAAAGCTCAAGAAAATTAGAAAAACCGTGCTCAACCCCCTCCCTCCCCTTCTCGTTAGCCCAAGAAGGGATTTAGTGCTGATGGAGGAAAAGATGTGGTCT
>VYZS01004341.1:13160-32216 GCA_013400695.1 Neodrepanis coruscans | reverse complement strand
TCAAGTCTCTAAAAAAGAATTCTGTGGCTTCCTGATGTAGCATCCACTAATTGCTTCTACAGGTAACTTCTCACTAAAGAGGAGAAAGAATATTAAACACTGACCTCACAGCTCTTGCAAATGCAGGCTACAATTTTTTTTCCATGAGAAATCTGAGTAGTAGTGAAAAATGTACCATACAGAGATAAAGAGAATTCTTCCTCCAAAGTAATTCTCGTATCACTCCATAGAGTAACAATCTAACTTGCACCAAACACCTGAGTAGCCTAGCCAGACCCATTACTAGCCTAGCTAGTAATATTTTCTGAACAGAATTTCAATATGCCTCTAAATACGCAGACATTTGCTGAACTAAATAGCTCCCCAGTAGGATCTAAGAGAAACTGTGTCTCTACTGCTAAGGAAAACTGATGCCTAGTTTGCTTCATTCAGTTCACTGGCAAGAAAAGTGAAACACAGGTGTGACTGCAAGTCCATTCAAACCCTCATGAAGACAGAATCCTCCAACTTTCCCTGTAGGCAGATGTGAGGAAGTCTAGGCAGCATTAAATTCTGTCCAGCTTTTGGCAATCCAACAGGTCGGGTAGCTAACCTGTCCAAGTTGATAAAGATGATGCTTTCTGAGTCGTCAATCAGTACCCTGAGTTCACGAGCTTCATTTGCAAGATCTTCTGCTTGTCTGTAATAATTCTCCAGCAGCAGTTCCATTTCCTCTGCATGATCAATCCCAGTTGTACTCTCTTCACTGTGAGCAACAATTTATATTTCTCTGGTTAGCTACATATTGTATAGAAGTGTTATTACTGATGTATTAAGGCATGTAAAAGTTGGGGGGAACATGACTGCTGTTAAGACACTAGACCTCAAAATCCAGTCTTTTCAGTGAGAACCTTCCATCAATTCCAAGCATAAAATAAAAGGCACACTTTTATATTTAACAGCAGCTCAGCACAGACAGTCGATTATCTTGAGAATAGCACGTAAAATTTGATGTGCTTAAGGTATGCAGATCAGCAGAAATCTTGATTTTTCAGATATTACAAAGTTAGAAAGTGACATGAATTTTATATTGTTTATAGACTTTGTATTACTATGAATGTTTATATTAAGTTATTATAAAATGGCAACAATTTTGACAGGAGATGCTTGACTCCTTGGTGCCCTCAAATGGTGTGAGCTGGTAACAGCGCAATCAAAAACTCCAAGAATAGAACATAACCAAAAGTCTACAGACAAACAATTACACAGTGATGGAGATGGTTTAGGTGTATATTAAAATAGTTCAGTTGTAATGCGTTTGAGGTAAACACAGCAATTACTGCAAAGCATTTGGGGATCATAAAGCAGCCAAAAGATGATCATCAAGTGAAAGATGCTCCTGTCCTAAGCGAAGTCTGTCCAAGGGACTTTTATCTTACTTCATGGTGCTACTGCTGCTGCAGCAGCCTTCCTCTGAAATAGGAATGTATGTTCCTGGCATTGTGTAGATAAAGCCTGAGGCACCTGAGATCCACAGGAGCTTGGAAATCACAAGGAAAGCCAGGAAGATACTTAATTTTTTTATTCGTGGTGTGATCTCATTTCTCTAGAGAGACTGAAGTTTTTGAAGAATATCCTCCTGGCATTACTGACTGTTACAGGAACCTCTCTGAAACGGTTTTCCAAGAAAATAAGTGGTATGTCTTATGAATCGATCCACGTAAGCTCCCTGAGCACCTTCAACAGAGCCCTCTCTTATGGGGCTAAGCTGATTTGAAAGCCCTCCAGACCTTGAGGTTTTCATAGAAATGAGAAGAGTTGCAGACTTGTAAGCCTTAGAGCACTATCTGCTGTATTACAGATTCAGCTCAAGGTTTTACTTGATGAATATCCACAGTTCCTCTGTGGATATACAAAGGGAAGCAACAGCCATAAAGATATGAAAGTAACTGCCACTGGATGCGCTTTCATTAATTAGCCTCCATCTGCCTCATGAGGCTTCCACAGTCTGCCATGCCTTCACATACAGATATGAGGACTGCCTCTTCTTTCTGGGCTCAGCTCACCATTCCTGCTGCAAAATATCTCTGATGGCACCTATAGGCTTAACTGGGTTCCTCCACACCTTCTCAGGCTTCCCAAGTTCATCAAATACCACATACCACCTGTATCAATCCTTAAGCCAAAGAAGCTGTTCACACACTGCCAGCCTGCCTGCAAACACACTGGTTATGGCTGGTGTTTCCCGGTGCGCCTCATGGATGGGACTGCCTCACTGCATCCTGCAGCATGTCTCCAGTACTCTTCACACAACCTCACACCACCTCTCCCACCGTTGTGCAACAGTGTCTGAAAGAAGAGGCTAACTGTGGGTTTCCCCTGACATGAGTGTAAGGTGACACTGGGGTCTTTCCTAGATATCCCCTACATATTGTCTACTGTGAAGCAACATGAGACTTGACAGCAGACTGCATGAAGTCCAAAGGAAGGCTGTGAGCAAAACCAGGGCAAAGACTGACTGCTGGCTCAGGTACAGATGCCCCTGCAATACTGCTCCAGCAGATGCATTAGAAATGCAAACCATGTCCCACTTCTGGAACACTGAGTTTCTGCTGCATGTTTAGCCTAAGCTCTGCAGGGCAAGAAACTATCTTCTGATTTCAAACCTATGCTACTGTGTGAGCAGTATTAATACCCACAGTGAAGTAAGGCAAAAATATTATTCAGCAATTTCAAAAAGGACCCTAACAGGTAGTTTCTGTTATTTGTTTAAACATAAAACACATCTGTATGCCCCAGATGCAAATACAATTCATCCCCAAACATATCTGGATTTGATATATGTTATATTTCTGCTTTTTACTTTTTATTAAAGTGACCAGTGCTGCTGCTGTGTGCTGTCTTTCACCAGAATCTGAGAGCGTAAAGCCTCTTTCCTTCAGGCTCTGCTGGTGAGCAAAAACCTAGAAGCAAGATGTTAGAACACTTCTAGTAAAGGAAGTGTGATGTCTGACCTATTCAAGACAAGCTCTAAAAGCCTCTTTTCGTTTTTCTTTTGGTGAAAATGAGGAAAATGATTCCAGGAAGTGTTGATTTATATTTAAAAAAATGTTTGCCTTTTCTGCCATCTTGCTCCCATTCCATTACATACCTGATTTTTAACTGCATAATATGACTAGTGATAATGGAGTTCCTCTCCAAACTGGTAAATACAATGATTTCTGAAGTAGCAAGTATTAGGGCTTTAAAAAATTAGAGGATCTTTTTCCTTTTGGCAGGGAATATCCAGTTTAGTGTTCAAGTTCTCCCTGAGCAAAATACACCATTAAAAAACTATGTGGTTTCAAAATATACATACAATACTTGTGGATCAGTCCATTTAGATAGACAGAGCTCTTCTATTAATTCTTCTTCATCTAAGATCTCCAGAATTGTTTCTTTGAAAACTTTAATATCTGTTTCCAGTTCTGACAAGCTGAAGAAAGAACAGGCAAAAGGTCAAGTAATCCACACTGGCACCAGTGCACAAAGGTAATCTCTAAGTGAGTTTGCCAGCCAGCACCCTCACCAGACAGAGTGGCCAAGGAAGACTTCCCTACAGAGTTTTAAAAGCTCCTTCAAAACATTTTCTACAGGCCACACACTTAGTAGGGGCAGTGATCTTTCTGGGGACTAGTGAGGTACTGACATGCACTAAAAGGAATTCAGATGTATTTTCTAGACATATTTGTTAAGTCAGAAAAAACAAGCCCTCTGTGACCATGCAGCAAGTGCATATTTGCACTGTCATATCAGAGAGGCTAATACATGAAGGTACCAGTGTACCTTAAAGCACAGATCCAAAGTTTACATTATGGGGAACATTTTTCCATTATTTTGTTCTCTTGGGTATTATTTTGTTCTGTCCAATGCTATTTAAGAAGCAGGACTGCATTTCTGACAACTCAAAATATACTTCCCTTTTTTCCCTTTTCTCCCATCAGTACTTCACACACTGATTTTTACATTTACAAATAAGACCCATAACCCAGAATATCAGTAATCTACGAAATTAATATCAGATAATATTTTGCTAACGTTTCCATGTATGTAATTTTCTACTTTCACCTTCTAGTACCTTCATGTCTTAGTCTTATTTACCTTTTCCCATTTTGCAGGAGAATGTGTAGTTTACTCCTATCCACAGACAAAAGCTTGGGGTCCACTAGAGCTTCCAATGTCTCAATGATCTGAGGCTGCAAAGTGTTAAGTCTCCCTTGCAGTTTGCTGATCTAGATAACAACATGATCCTTCATAAGAATTAAAACAATTCATTTAGAATTGGGCAACTGATTTCTGCATCTCAACACAGAATTCACAGTAACAGGTAATTAATACAACCTGCTTCCCAATGCCTGGAAAATACTTGCTTTGTGGATATCACTTACAAGATAAAGCCAGTGTAAAATACAGTATCTAATAAAAAGTGAACTGAAACCCAGTGACAACCACACTGATAAGGTGTCTAGCTGAAAAACTATCTAGAAATGTTTTATCAGTATTAGCAAGTACAGATTTTTAATGATAGCTAGAAATCATTATCTGACTCTGCTCAGGAGGCAAAAAA
This sequence comes from Neodrepanis coruscans, assembly GCA_013400695.1. Classification (NCBI taxonomy): domain Eukaryota; kingdom Metazoa; phylum Chordata; class Aves; order Passeriformes; family Philepittidae; genus Neodrepanis; species Neodrepanis coruscans. The sequence continues at coordinate 27,631 of VYZS01004341.1, read as the reverse complement.
CCTCAGCACTTTTACGTGACTTCCATTTCAGCTACAGCATGTCTCTAGAAAGGAATTCTGACTTGTTTTTTAAGTGTCCAAACGATGGTGAAGTCATCATATCCAATTAGGATTTTATTGGGAAGGGAATGAAAACACGCATACACGCAGAACAGTATGAACTAAAGCAACAAAAGTCAAAACCAAAAAGGAGCAACTACAGGAAGTCCTAAACAGATACACAAACGTGTATGTGTAAATATTAACACAAGAACAAAATCATACTGCCCTTTCTATGAAACAACAACTTCCCAAACAATTTAAACAAAAGTGAGATAGCTCACCCTGTACTGCAGGAGTGCTTCTATGGCTCGGAATTCAAAGGGCAGGGAATATGTAACTAGTTGACCTTCCCCAGCCAGCTGAGATGCTAGGTCATTGAAGAGCCAGTGTTCCAGACTTAAATTACGATAATCTAGTATCAGAAGAAACTCTGGTGTTATGACAGCCTTCAAGAACTGAAAAAGGAAGTACATGAGTTTCAGGAGTCTGAAAGAAAAAACAAACCAACTCCCTGAAGATTTCTCATAACACTGTAGCACATTTGATATTTGGGCTCTGACAAAAACCATTCTTTGAATGTCTTTTCAGGCAGGAAAACAGCAGAATCTCATGCTAACTGCAAACAGGCTCAGACATAGCACTACGCCAGTGATTAAGAGGCTCCTCATAAGCCTTTATTTCTGAGACAATGTTAGTGATGTTTCTTTTGTGCTCAACCAGGAAAATGGTCGTCAATATGTACTGTTGGTAAACTCGTGCTCTGCTAGGTAGAGCTCCAAAGACACAATTACCGTTAGACTGAATGTCAGAGAAAGCTGCTATTAGAAGAACTGTGCAAGGAAAACAAAGTGTAAGGATAAGACGGAATTTGCCCTCAGCTATAGGGAAACAATTACCTCCATTCTCATGATGATCCTGTTGTTTCTAGTTGCAATGCTCATTACGTGTTGAAATCTTAGATCTCGAGCTTGAAGACCCAATTCCTGGTACAATTCTGTTTTCTTCTTTTCTATCATAAAAATGTTTTTACATGAAGACATTTAGAGGACAAGCACACAAATTCTGAAACTACATTTGAGTGTAAGTCCCACTGAAAAACAAAGGGCTGTACTATCTTTAAAACAGTTTTCCTCCCATTGACTCCTCAAAGTATATTGTTTTCTACAAAGTTTAGAAGACTGTACCTTGAATGGAAAAAGAAAAATTCTAGATATAAGTGAAAAAGTTGTCCACAGAAATTAATTACATGTCAGAAACAACTGACTCACTTGAGAAAGCAGATGTAATCCTACAGGAAAGGAAGATAGGCCAGGGAAAGTACCATGATGATAAAAAAAGGCAAACACAAAGCAAAAATCACCTTCCTGTGAGAGATGGTAATATATTGTTTTCAAACTATTACTTGAAAATATACAGAAATTTTAACAATAAGGATGCTTTGAAAACCCAGTAGAAGGCAGCAAAACAGGCAAAATGTTGCAACACCCAAAATAAATACAGTGAAGTATCCAAAACATAATTTTTTACCCCATGTAGATTTCCCAATTGGGCTTTTCTATATTGGACAAGGAAAAAAAGGCAAACAAAACCGAAACAAAACTACAATGAAAACTTACCAAAATAGGTAGTATTTCCCTCTTTGTCAAACTTCATCTGAAAGAACGGACAAAAAAATAAACTTTTCACAGAACCAGTATAAAACAAGAAATCAATTTTAAAAATTATTTGCACTTACACAGAAGCCGAATGGAAAACACACTATGAAGAGAAAGCAACTTTTTATACCCTCTACTCACAGTTCATCCCAATTAAGCAAAATATTGCACTACACAGCCATATGTATTTCAGTGTGTTTGTCATCAGTGTCAGCTGCATGACCATGTTACTACACAAACCTTTTTAAGAACGTGATTTACAGAGGATCAGACTTGAACTTTCTGTTGGAAAAGACCTACAATGACCATAGAGTCCAGCTGCTTGACCGCTTCAGGGCTGACCAAAAAATTAAAGTACGGTATTAAGGGTACTGTCCAAATGCCTCGAACATTGACAGGCTTGGGGCATCTCTCCAGAAAGGCTGCTCCAGGGTTTCAGCACCTTCTCAGTAAAGAAATGCTTCCTCCTCATGTCCAGTTTAAATCTCCCCTGGCACAGCTTTGAGCTATTCCCATGCTCCCAACCTATCACTGGATCCCAGGGAGAAGAGTCCAGCAGGGCATTTTAAATTTTGGATTAAAACTTCCAGCTATTTCCTCTGGAACAATATGAAAAGTTGACAAAACTTAAAAAGTAAAGTGTACCTACCATGAACTATGTGGTTACATGTCAAGTATTGCAATGACAGGCTATTTAGCCAGTAGGCTGCACCTACCCTTCATGTCTTGGAATTCATTATTCATATCACTCACTTGTATTTCCTAGGAAACTTACTGGAAAACCTGCTATGTCTGCTACATTTTCCTCATAAACCATGTAGTAATAATAAGTAATCCTTACTACTGGCTTTAAAAACAACATTAAGTGAATTAAGCCCACCTAAGGATGCATTACAGCAGAGCTGCAGCAGAGGTTACACAGCCACACACACCCTGTTGCTCTTCCTTATCAACAAGGAGGCCTCACCTTCCCTCACAGGCACTAATAATGTGATTTTTCATTATATATATATACACGTAAAAATATAAAAAAATAAAAATGTGCAAACCAAGGAGCATGCAAACAGCTTTCAGTCTCATTTAAAAAACAGCAGAGAGAGAGCTTGTTTTTCACTAAATCCTACATTCGCTTAGAATTGCAGCAATGAAGACACAGGACTACCGATTCCAAAAAGCCTTGATTTCTAAATATTTCTAAAGGCAACCCTTGACAAACTTAACAAGAAACCTTCTGACTGCAGCAATGTCAAGAGTTGACCTGCCTTTACCCTTGGAACCAGAGAACTTCTGGACCTTACAAAAGCATCTTGACAATGCTTTGTACCACAACTGGGTCATCATGTCAAAGTACCTTTAACAAACAACTTAGAGCTAGGGGTGTTCTCCGAGATACAAATTCACCTGCTTTTATAATATTTTAAGAGNCTCGGCTCCGCTCCCAGCGCGCAGCCGCGGCGAGGGAGGAGCGCGGCAGGGTGACGGGTCACCCCGCGGAGCGGAGCGGGGGCGGAGCGGGGGCTGGGCCGGGAGTCGCCGGCGGCGGGGGGAGCCGGGCACGGAGCGGTGGGGGGGTGCGTGTGTGTTTACCTGGAGGAGGTGAGGGAACTGCGTGTCCTGTCGCCTGGCGCGTTGTTTAATAAACGCACAAAGTCATGATCTGNAAAAAAAAAAGGGAAGGAGCACCAACATCTTGCAAACCCGCACAAGCTGCTCTCTCTGGTGTAAACATCTGCGGGAGGTACTTACCACTGCAAAAACAGGTGACACGCTGGCTAGGGTGGCCTGGGAGGTCTCTGCAGTGGCATGCCGGTAAAGTGCACCTGACAGAAGGCAGACAAGAGAGCTCTACTCCCGGCACACCGCGCTCGCCCTTCAGCTGCCGGAGCCCTGCCCTCGGCCAGCGGCACAACACCGACCTCGCCAAGGCCGCGGCCAACCCGACACCCTCCCGCAGCGCCCGGGCAGGACCCGGCCCCGCGCCCAGCGCAGCCACTCCCGCTCCTCCTCCCCAGGGCCCGACGNGTGTTCAACCCCACTGAAGTGCAATTGGTTTTTGTGAGAAGGGGGGAAAAAAAATATTCCTAAGGATCCCGTGAAGCTCACCTAAGCTCCTCTAATGAGGTAGGTCCGATTTGAAAATGCAATTAAACGGATAACTCCATTCAAAGACATGAGTGGTCTTGAAATCCCGCCTCCAGCGGCTCTCGGTAACACGAGCACGCTTGCCCTGACTGGGCTTTTCCCTGCAACGGCAGGAATTTTCTCTGCCGTATTCGGCCACTTCCTGAAGATTTTACTTCTAAAATGCAGGGTGTTTTTTTAGCAAATGCAGAACAGATTTTTTTTTTCCTCAAGTGCAGAACCATTCTGTCCTCGAGAAATGTCTTGCAATTCAATTTCCTTGCCCTGCTCCTGTATCTAAAAGAGAGAGAGGCTGGTTGGTTGAGATTTAAAAAACTTCCACTTATATATATTATTTTTAAACTGCAGCTTTCATGCGCAAAAGGGTAATGCAGGTCCCAGGAGTATTCTTCCTTTGGCTGCTTGTGCTGAAGCGTGTAAATAAATTGGCATGGAGGCAAAGCCTGTGTCCAAAGCCCTGCAGCGGGACACGTTATCAGAATGTACTTACTCATTAATTCTTAGAGGGGAAATAAGAAAGGAAGTGATTATGCCACTAATTAAATGATCCGTACAGTGTGGCTGCTCCAAGAGGAGGGCACAAGTCTAAACACTGCCTGGAACTCGGAGCTGAGTTTTGAAGACAAGCAGGTCATAGCCAAATACTGTTCTCGGCTGGGCTGTAAGTCCCGGTGTAAGCACTGTCCCCTCCGTTCTTGCACCACATCACCTAAGCATTTGTATGTTCGTTTGTACATACATACATTAACATACATAGATGAAACTTTCTAAAGTGGATTGACATGTACAGAATCAGAAGGGTGGTTTACACACCCCTTGCACAAAGACGAATGACCTCACAAGGAAGTAATTAAATATAAAAGTTCCTCAGGAGTTACACATACCATGTCAAGTGTAGTCTGAAGCCATCAGAAGTTTTCAGTTTCAGGGTAACCATGCCTGTCTGCAAATATTGGCTGAAAAAGCTAAATCTACATAAACAGAATATTTTAGCTCTAGTTTTAGTTAATCTCAGCAGGTGGCAGTATATGCACCACTAATTTCATACTCTTGGAAAGTCAGAGATACTTAAAATTTGAAAATCCCAGACAACAAAAAAAATTTCTCAGGAGGGCAGGAAACCAGTGCACACCATTGCTGGCAACTAATGGCAGCTTATGTTGGTTCTGCACATTGGAATGCAAAAGCTAGGGAAGCACCTGAAGGGTATCTGACAGCAATTTAAATTAAAGAGTGTGCAGTAAGTCTCACACAGCTGACATTTCACACTCTTCAGTAAAAAAAGGGAAAAGCTATGAGGTTGATCTATTTGTTTTCCCTTGCTCATCTGTTATTCTGGCTGCTAATTGTTGGAAATAAGATGACGTAACTTCACACCAAATATATATTGATATGAACTCTGATATGTACAATGCAATAGGCCAGTTACCAGGAAGTGCTGTTATTGTACCTCATCATAGCTGCAGACAGTAACCAAGTATCACTGTCGTTAGAGGTGAAGGCAGCACATCAGTGTGAACTGGCAGCCAGGGACAAATTATGAAGCACAGACAGAAGGTCTGATTTAACACTACTGTCAACAAAAGATGACTGGAGATCTAGAACTGCCATCTATTTGTTGCAGCTCTAAATACCAAAAAGCTGCTTGTTGTTTCTGCTGTGGGCATATGTCAGGTATGCAGTCTGTCCTGCAGTGCCAGCCTTTGGAAGCAGTTTGCTGTATTTCATCAAAAAAACAATGGGCCAAGCTCATCTGCTGTTTGTTGAAGAAGCTCACTGACACAAACTGGCATGATGGTTGTTCTTCAAAATGCAGGGGATAGCTGCAGCACAGGCATGCTTAGTCATGGAACTGCCATCCAAAACACAAGCTATTTGGGAGGTTGAATGACACCAGCAAAGTCAGTGCAGACATGGGGGCTGGTCTGATTGCAGCTGGGGTTTGTGAAAGAGAAAAAGCAGAAACACCAAGGAAAAACATACGGAAAGAGAAGGAAACCATAGGTGTCATCAGAGAAGTCCTTATAAATCTCTGCTGAAGAAAAGCTCAGAGAACTTTTGGTAAAATTACAGTAGAAAGTCACAGAGATATTAGACTAAAGAGAAATTATCTCCCAGTGTATGACTTGTCCATTTAATCAATCTTTTTTATATACAGATATGTGCCTGAACCTATTACCCATTCCTAATTTTGTTTTCTGCCAGACAGTACATGAGTGTCTAGTGGATAATGAGTGAAGCTACAAAAGAAAAGAGAGAGAGAAAAGACCCCACTCATGTTTAGAATAATTGCTCTTACATGGGTTAATCAGGAATACTCAACTGATAATCTCAGGTCCCTTGATGAAAGGTTTCTACAGTAACACACTAAGAAATCTCTACTTAAGGATGACTTCACTTTCATTACTCTACAAAGAATACATGAGAGGTATTTTTTCCTTACTTAAGGTAACTCACTAGAATTTGTTTCTCCATGTAGAACCATTTCTTTTTGTGCCTTTAATCACTTGCCAAAGCCTTTTCCCTTTGTAAGCCTTTATCAAGAATACTGTCTCAAGAATACTGTCAGAAAGGACCTGTGCAATCCAAAGCTGTAGCTTAAGCTGTGATTTCCTATAGCATGGGGTTTAGAATTTACAACTGCATCAGTGCATTGATATTTTACTACTTCTAGTGTGTGCATATGAGCTGAACCACTCAGTATTTATGTGCTTTCAACTTCCAATACAGACTGTCCAACTACCCCAGACGTACAACTGGGAATAAAATGGCTGCTATTGCATAGTCTGATTTTTTGATAAGCTGCATAGAGGTATAGTTATTAAGTTTGATTCTTAGCACTGTACGCAGTAGAATAAGATGAACTTCATTCTGTGTTTAGAAACTTTATCCTTTTCCATTCTGTCTATTTTGTCGGGTTTTTTTTCATCATAAGGACATGACTGTCTGCATGACCTCATGTTTTGCTGTCACTGAGTTTTATTAGCAGGGTCCTGCAACAAGATGCAAAATCTTTCCTGGTCCTGGAATGACAGAGACCTCACAGCATTCTGCTGCAGAGAAAGTGACCCTGTTTGATGCTATGTTGCTATGCCATGGTTGTGTTCTCATCACATCCCCCAACACATGCTCATTATGTGACCCCAGTGGATCCTGACACACGACCTGACAGATGTGGTGTCATGCACCAACTTCATGTAAGATGAGAGGCCTGACATTGTTCCGCCATAAAGAGATCATGTGTCTCTGCATTTATCTTAATCATGTCAGTGGGTTCAGCAGCTTGTCTCCTTACTGTTGAGAACATTATAGGAGATTGCTTAGTGGTAAAAAAAGCCAGACCCTGGAAAGGCTCAGAGGAATAGACTGTTATGGATCAAGGTGCTGCTATCACTGGCTGAAGTGTCTGACCTTTTCTTAGCTTTTGGGCAGTAGTTGTACTTAGGTGAGATGGAAAACATGCTGATTTTACACTGTATCAGAAACACTCTGTTTTGCTTTGGTTTGTTCCTCTTACTGAAGAAAACAAAATGTTTCCTTTTGAAAAGGCTGACCTGAAATAGCAGGATGCTGTGTAGTGGGCTGAACAGTCATGGTTGCTTTTCAGGGAATGGATTTGAAGGTGTTGCCTTAAGGATAAGAAAATGATGAGATTCCACAAGTAAAGGGATAGAAGGCAGATATGCAAGCATCTGGATTTGATAGATGAGGTCTTTAGAGATACAGCTATTAGCTATGTAAAAGTTAAACTATAGGCAAAATTCAACATTGCGATTTTTAAAGGGATTCATAATATTGCCTCAGTTTTGGACAAAGATTTTGTCTATCAGTTCGAGGCTGTTTTAAGGCTAGCAGTGCTCTGGTACCACTTAAGGGATATTTTATTGTATAAAGTGACTGTAACTAGCATGGCCATAGGCAAAGATCAACAATATTGTAGCACAAGTGTTGAAATGCATGCAGGAGTAAAATATTCAGTGTCTTAACACCTATGTCAAAGATGTTGTGTAATTGCAAATTAGGCCTAAAATCAACAAATGTGATAGGTCTGGCACAAAATAGCAGATAGTTGCCATATCACTACTTCAATGCAGACAGGTATGAATGTCATCTTAATTTGTGGGGTGTTTTCACACAGAAACATAAATGACAAAAAATTTATTTCAGGTTGCTATAGATCGATGTTAAACAGTATTAATTCGAGGATGGTAAGTGGTCGGTTCTCCCCTTTATTCGTTAGCAGGAAACAAGGAGAAAGTAGAGAAATGTAGCTGTTAACCAATAACAGTAGCACGTTTGACTTCCCTCACCCTGAAATTGCTCTTTTTGTAATGGTTAACTGCTCTGTTGCAACTCACAGCAGGGGGGGTGTTTTTACCGTCAAAGAAGGTAAGATAAAAAGAAAGAAAATTCCTTCCATCACGTGTGTTAGAACCTATTTGAAAGAACAATTACTGTACACTAAACAATCCCTTGTAGGAAGGACTAGTCCAGTTTTCGAATTCAGCCTATCAGTGGGGGAAAACGAGTTTGTTAAAAGAATTATGCTCCAATTAAAGGTTTTTGTTTTGGTTTGTTTTTTTCCCCTCAGATTTTACGGCTTTTGGCACCCATAGTGCGCCAAAATCCAGTGGGAGCGCTGGGCCGCCTCGGCGTTTCCCTTGTGGCGGAGAGCCCCGGCGAGATGCGGGGAACAGGCGGCCGTCGGGGAGGAGGTGGAGGCAGAGCCTTCCTTCCCTCAATGCATTGGTCTCGTTGCCTCTGTCCCCGTCGCCCCTCTGCCTGCCTCTGGGCACGTCGGCCCCTCACCCTCCTTCCTCCGGTTGCTCTGGGTCGGGCAGGCTCCTGGCAGGCTCTCTCCTGGCTGGCCAGCGGGAAGGCGAGCATACGCGGAATAAAGTTTCCCGAGGCAATCAGGGTTGTAGTGCTTTCCCTGATGGCAGAGCCGGAGGATAAAGATCCCGGGCAACCGCGGGTCGCCGGCAGTCTATGTACCTGCTGTTCCGGGTCGACCTCCACGCCGTGTTTTTTCAGCCTGGGTTAGTGTTCAGCCTCCGAGCAGCAAGGGCTGGTTGCCTGGGAGGAGCCGCTCTTGACAGGCTGAGCAGAGCTGTGCCCTGGCCCCCGGGAGAGATGTGATCCCTCCTCTGGATCCCGGGAGGTGTGCCCATGTGCCCGGGCCCCGGCGTGGGTGCCGCACCCCTGGCAGGGAGTTGTCAGGGACAACTCTCTCCTGGGCAAACAGGTGCAGGCGGCAGGTCGGGTGGCTCGGGCTGCGTAAGGAGGTCCGAAACCACTGAGCATGACTAGTCCTGGCACAAAGGGGTCATGGCTCTCGCAGCCGACGGTGAAGAGTGTGCTGGTGTATCGCAACGGGGACCCTTTCTTCCCAGGGCGCCGTATCGTCATCCATGAGAAGAAGGTGTCCAACTTTGATGTGTTCCTGAAAGAAGTGACTGGAGGAGTGAAGGCACCCTTTGGAGCTGTGCGAAACATCTATACCCCCCGGGGCGGGCATCGTGTCCGGCAGCTGGAGGAGCTCCAGAGTGGAGAGCAGTATGTGGCTGGTGGCAGGGAAGCCTTCAAGAAACTCAAGTGAGTGGCTAAAAAGTAACATAAGATTTATATGGAACTTGAATATCAGTGTTTGGGGTTTGGCACTGTGACAGTACTTCAGGGGATGCGCCACCACATCCCTTTATTAGGCATTGCAGAAAGAGAACTTAAAGCTGTGACCCGAAGCAAAAGGAAAAGAGCTTTAGAAGAGAGCCACAGAAAGGCTGCTGATACCATCAGTCACTTAGTGCCATCTCCTCGACTTGACAGTAGAAAAGGAGAAACAGCTCTTTAACCTAAAGGACATGCAGAAATGGCACATTGTTGTGATGTCGGTGCTTAACCAAAGGGCTCGCAGTATTTGTGCTCGGGGGTAGCAGGGTGAAATCTGTAAAAAGGTGGAGTGTTGACAGTCCTGCCATGAAGTTGATGAGCCTGGGAATCTAATTCCCAATGCTTCTTTTGTTGTTTATTTTTCAAAAGCCTATAGTATTCTACCCAGCTATCTGCCTCTCCATCACTTCTGTTCTTTTAGGGTAGGTATATATCCTTTTTATGACCAGAGTGAGTCCCTCCCGTTATTTAAAAGATGACCATTTGCTTTCTTTTTCCTACCTGGACACCAAAAATAATCTGAAAATTTCTGTTTTCTAGTGAGTCACTGGGAGAATAATGTGGAGGAGATCTGGGCTTTTAGGTGTGTTTCCTGTGTCTTTGCATGTGATCAGTAATGGTTCTTAATTTTGGCAGTGAGCTTCATAGTCTCAATTGCCTATTATGTTTTGTTCAGTTTTTGTGGGCATTTTTCCTTCAGTTGAATTAAAAAAAACCAAAACAAACTCAATAATCTCATTCTGAAGGTGGTTGAAAATTTATATGCTGAACTACCAGCTTTACAGGGTCTCCCTTGTTGTGGTTCTGTAGCATTGAGGACACTACATTTTTCAGGAGAGCTCATTATGAGTTCATGTTTCAGAATGAAGCTCTCTGCGTAATGAGCAGAGTCTGTATAAGCATCCTTACCGTTTCCATCACTAGCTGCCTCTGAAGAGTTATTGAAGCTTCTTGCACTTCAGTGGCAAAGCTAGAGAGAATGATATATAACAGGCTAAATATTTTCCCACAGTACTCTCTTCCATGTCAAATGCAGCGCTCAGCTCTCCTGAAAGACCTACTCTATCCTTTTGGTGTTAAATCCTGGGATTCTGTGGATGGCTTAAAGTTATTAGTTGTCAGTACATCCTGTTACACCTTGCCAAATGTGTATTGGTTTTGTCAGGCTGAAAGTAAGTGTTTGGCACTAGCATGCACTCTTTAGAGAATTGGATATTTTGAATTTATTTTGGGTGGGAAAAATATTTCTTTTTGTCAGTTAGTGCTTTATGGTCAGAGTTCAATGGAGAAAGTTTTTCAGAGTTTCATGGTTGCAACATGCAACAAGATACCTAATTGTTTAAGGCCAACAAAGAGAACACTTTAAGAAAAGCTAACCTAAAGGATTTGGTAAAAGCAGACTGTTTTTTATATCCCTTGATAGTACATCATAGTCCTGTACTGTATAAAGGATAAATAGGATGACTTGAGATTTTTTCCATTTCTGCATTCAGGGTTGGAGATCTTCACTATTAGTATTTGTTTATACAGTCCTGTGATAGTTTTCTGAAAGGAATTGAAAGAATTAAAGTGTGTATGTTTGTGTAATGTGTCACAGGTAAACATAAAGCAGTTGCAGCTGTGAGAGACCAAAGCATCTGCCCTAAAAGGATCCAAGTCAGGTCTGACGACAGCAAGAAGTTTGAATATTTTTTACTTATTTTTATTTTCCCCCGATGATGCTTACTGGACATATTCATTGCTATGAGAGACTATGCAGGGCTGAACTTTGAAATGGAGGCTTGTGTGGGAGCTGTGGGAGTGCAATAGAGAGAGTATCCAAGAAGAAGCAGAAGTTGAAAGTGTCATTGCTCCACTTCAAGCAGTGCATCTGTTTGTTTTCAGATGCCTTACACTGAGACCTGAATCTTTTGCTTTCCTGTTTGCAGTGAACTCTACACTAAACTGTACTCACCTTCAGCATGAGAGCTTCTGTCATTCCGAGCCCTGAATCTTAACACTTTGGGATAGATAGCTCATATTTTGGATAAACTGCTCATATAATTAACTTTTTAAATAAAAATAAAACAACATTTAGAAATTCTGCTTATAGAAAAAAATAGAAATTTTCTTTAAAGGAGCAATTATTTCTCAATGTTGGGAATTTTTGTAATGCAGCTTATTTTGTCATTTACAGATGTGCTAAGTGAAAAAACACTTTTTTGGTGTATATGTGGTGAGATGTTTTGATATATTGTAGTTGTTGCAGTGGTGAGTGAGAATGCACATATAAGCCTGCACCCCTGTGGGGTTCTTCCCCGGCTCTCAGCTTCCTGAAAGAAAACTGCCTATGCTGAAGCTGGTTTCAATTTTTAGCTTTTTTTTCAGCATGCAGCTCTACCATCCTTCTTCCTTTGCCCATTTACTTGTATCTGTGCTCATTACTCAATGGTAAATTCTCCTCTCTCCATCAGTGAGAAAATGCTGTAGTTTCATCACTGACTTGGCTTGTTATTGGGTGGAAGTATTTCTGCTTTCTTAGCAAGTGAGAGTATTTTTGTAAAGTTTTTTGGTCTGGGATTTTTTAAGTGCTATCATTCAAGGAAAAGCCTCCAGCTCTATTTAGAACTTTCCAGATTTGCAGATCCCTGAAATCTGATTACTGAATGCCCAAATCTCTACATAGTGAATTTAAGCCTTTGACTTTATATTTGCTTTTTTTTTTTTTTTCACTTTTCTTAGATCTCTTTGAAATAATTCACAGATCCCCAGAAAACAAGAGCCGCAGTCAGTGGTTACGGGCTGTTGGAACCATTTTGCCTTAAGCATTTATTTCTTTTCAGTCTTGCAGGCTGTAAGAATTCTTGGTTTTGGTCTCAAGAGAACTCATTCCTTTTTATGCTGAGAAGCTTGGAACTGTTGCATTTGTTTGTTCTTAAACATGAGGCTTTTAAAAATAGTATCCTATGTTACTACACTTATCTTTTCCAAAGCATTGGCATGCACTTTCAGCTATGTCCTGGATGCCTTGCTGTATCTTCCCGTCCCCTCACACTGAAGCGTCAAAATCCTTCTGACCATTCTGTGGACCTTGAAAAATGATTACCATTCCTTCAAAGAATGAATGATGGTTTTTCTTTATCTCTCTTTTTTTTTTTTTTTTTTTTTTTTTTTTTTTTTTTTTTTTTTTTTTTTTTTGCGTATATATCTTCATTCAGGTCCCATGAATTTTCAATTTTGGCCAGACAGGAAAGCAAACAAATCTTATCCCAGTCATTACCTACAGACCATAATGTTACTGGAGGGCTGCAGTTCTGAGGTATTTTGGTGAGCCTGCACTGGCGCTTGACATTGGGTATACCTGACTTTTCAAATAAGGGCTTCTAGTCTTAAAAGCCTGGTAAAGAACCTGTGTTTTTTCCACTGGAAGTGGGAATAGAGATAACAAATACCCATCACCTAATGCTAGGTTGGAAGCTCCAAGTGTAGAATAGATGCCCCAGCCATTTTTGTTCTCATGTTTAGCTCTTGGCAGAAGGTGTGGCGATACTGAGTTACAACTGCCCACAAAGGTATCTTTTCTATAGCACTGAAAAATAGAAACATCTTGCAGTACCTGGAGCTACTGAGAGGTGTATTCATGAGGAGGACCCTCTCATGGAACTCAGAATGCTGACAAGGGAAAGGAGTGAGCATGGTCTGGTCGCATGGACAGTGGCCTGTTTGCCAGTCTATGGGTTTCTCATGCTTGGAGACTTATTTATTTCCCTTTCTTTGGGAAGGCATCATATAGCTAATCCATCACTGTGTGTGTCAACTAACACTTCTGTGTTAATGCAGTGTATTTGTGACAATGTGCACTCTGATGGAGAACAGTAGTGTTCAAATAGATGTACCTTGTTTGCTTGTCTGGTTGAGGCTTGTATTTTGTCTATTCATAAATTAATCTTGAAGATGCTATTGGTTCATCCAGCCACAAGAAATCTGTGTTCAGGCGTAGCCACATTCTGTTGAAACATGAGTGATGCAGAACCTTTTAAACTTTAGCTGATGCTCTGAGTTAAACTCAGGTGTGGAGGAAAACTTTAGATCTACCAGAGACTTACTGTGAGAAACTAGGAGGCAAGATGCTGACTTCAAAAAAACTTGGGTAAATTGATACTGAGATGAGATTTATAGATCCACTTCACAGCAGTATATGAGCTTCTTTCTGCTGAGTGGTTTATTGATGGTCTGTTTTAATCATCGGTGCCTTGAAGGTAGGTGCTTTTTTCTCCTCTGTCTTTCATATTAGCTCAGAGGGCTAGCCTGCAGATTTATATTAATAGTTTCTCATTAAAATCTTGAATTATTTACTTTTTCTGTTATTTTGAGGCATGACAAGTTTTAAAATCTTTATGTATGAAAAAAGTGTAGAAATATTTGTGTTCTGTAAGTTAGATGCTTCTATAGATAATCAAACCTCTTTTCTTTCCACAGCTATTTGGACATTGGAGAAACAAAGAAAAAACCTGCTGAAGTCAATAATGAGGTAGGGTGTCAGAAATATTTAAGAAGTAAACCTGCAATTTATGTTAGTGACATGCCTGCATTTATGCCTGATTTTTTAATATATGTTAATTTTATTTTAATTTTATTTAATAATAATACAGTTCTCTACCATTCTGAACATATATTTTTTCGAGATTATTACTCTGGTTGCTCTGAGCATGATGCACTGGTTGTTTTGTGCTCAGCTTTCTGAATTGCCTCATTCAATTCAAAACTCAGTAAGAAAAAATCTCCCATTTGCGGACGCCGAGGGGAAAACTTCAACAACCAAGATGATTGATAAGCAGTTCTCTGTTTATTGATTATACACCACACGCTTTTACAATCCCACTACATGAATATGCAATTAACTACATGAATATGCATACAAGGTTCATCTTATTCCTAAATGATCTAAGATTACTAATGATCTAAGAATGCAGCTGCTTGGTC
>VYZS01004341.1:0-11672 GCA_013400695.1 Neodrepanis coruscans | reverse complement strand
TTCCTTCCTTCCTTCCTTCCTTCCTTCCTTCTCTTCCTTTTTCTCTTCCTTTTCTGCTTAGGTACAAGGTATCAATCCTGGTTATATGGAGCACATATAATTTGTCACTTCCTATCTGATGAGTGTTTCTCAGTGAAGGTTTTTCTCCACTAAAACAACTACAAGTATCTATTTCCAATTCTGCCTAGTGTGAAGGGAGTCAAAAGGAAGAAAACTTTATGNGCAGCTTGTTATTTTACTAAGCTTAGCCTTCAAGGATGACCTGTTTGTGTTTTTAGATTCTTTGCTGACAGGCTATGATTTTGCAGTTTCATACTTAACATGGAGTAAGGCCTAGTTATCCTAACCAGACCTTTGCTTATACACTTTTGCTAGAAAGCCATAAACATGGCTCTTAAGGCATTCTCCAACACCCATTGTCATCACTGGATCTGGTCGTAAACCCAATGGAGAATTTTACATGCAGAGAAAGATGGTGGGAATCAGAAATTTGGGAGTTTGGGACCAGCAAATTTTCTTCAAAACTTGATATTTTGTCTGGGGAATGGATTTTTTTTTTTAAAAAAATCACACTTATTTGAAATGATTTTCTGAGTCACTGCCAGTGTCAGTTGTAAACTTCTAACTAGTTCTAGTCCATAATTTGTCAAGATCACCTGTTTCTCTTCAGCAGTGCTACACTATAGCCTGAGGAGATAACTGCAGACTTCAAAACATATTGTATGTCGATTTTTGTGAAGGGAATAGTTAGATGTTTATACAGTAACAGTATTGCGCTTACCTGAATCTTCAACCAATAAAACATAGTTCTGAACCAAAAAGCCTATCTGTGGAGGTATGATCAGTGTTCACTGTTTTTTTCTGAATAACTATTTGTATAGCTGAAAAAGAACTTGAGGAAATTGCTTCTAATTATATCTGGTAATGCAGTGGTTTGCCCTGACTATTATGTATGAGTTCCCTTAATGATGTGTGATACAACTAATTCTATGTGCCCTTTGCTGAGAAGGTGCTTGTCTTCATGGGAGAATCTTGACAAAATCTCCTGATACTGCCAGTTATTGGAACAACTTCTTTAGGGCTAGTTTTAAGGCTGATTATTTTGCTGCAAAATTCTTAAAAGATTCTTGATATAACAGAAAGTCTGTGCAGTTGGGGAAGTAATTGTAGAAGTTGTGATTTTTTTCCTTGCAGTTGCGTGTTTGGTAAAATAGGCTTCTATTATTTCTTCTGGAACCAGTGCTTATTGTATATTATCTCAACACTTTCAGCCATCTCTCAGGACTTTGAAGTAAGCCAGTACAAACCATCCATTATCTCAGCTTTCTTCTTCCTATTTGACTTATGTTTGCAATTTTCTCTCTCTCCCTGTGGAGAGTTCAAGTTTCCTCGTGTTGAACTTAACTTTGTGATTGATTTATTTGTGAAGATCATAAAAAGATCATAAAAATATGCAGAGTCATAAAAATGAGATGAAAATAGTAATTAGTCTTCAGATTTTTACGTGGACTTATGAGTAACACAATTGTTGTCATGTCCTAATAATTTATTTCTAGGAGTGAACTTTCAGGGGACTAGTAACAGAAGTTTTGATGCCTAAATATATTTATGTTAAAATTATATGAGGCAGCAAGTTCTGGGTTTACTTTATTTTTCAGACATGGACTTTGAAGTCAAAAACTTTGACCTGTTTTAGGACCAGGAGGCACATTCTCTTTCATTCTGCTGGATTTGCATCAGCAAACAAAAAAAATCATAATTTTCCATGGGCCTTATAGCAGTCTTTTATGCTAGCCCACAAAAGTATTTTAGTTTCATAAGACATTATTTTAAGTTGATTTTCAGAAACAAAAATTTCATTAGAAGAAGGAAAAAAATCAGTGTATGTCTCAATGACAACATTGCTAGAGAAAGAAATGTATGGCTCAGTCCTGTAAGCTCTGCAAGGTGTAATTTGTGAATTGTTTCAATGACTTCAGTAGGAAGGTTATTGTGGAATTATGCATGTTTAGAGAAACTGGTGGGTCAGGTCTGAATTACTTGTGTTCTGGTAGGCTGAGGTTGGGGCAGGAGATAAGAAATTGATTATTTGGGTCACCAGTGTGCTAGGTGTTGTATAAAAAGTTCACTGATGGCCTCACAGAATACTCCAAGCTATCCTTAAGGCATATTTTCAGACTGGAGTTTGTCAGGGCAATTCCTGCTCTCTTTGTCCTGTTGCTGATGTATTAACCTGCTCTTTTTTATCAGATGTACCTCTTTTTTCCTTCCTTCCGTCTCNCTGTGAAGGCAGCATCTCAATTACTTTAAATTTGCATATAACTAGAAAATGTGTGTCAAACTAGAATTAAGCAAGAAAAATATTATGTTCAAATATACTGTAAATCCTCTGACAGAGCCATCATTCTGTAATAATATATCTCAAAATTTTAATAGTTGTATTACTTGTAGGAAAAATAAAAAGATTTAATCCTGACCCAAGTTAAAGCTTTGTTACGAACTATTTCTAAGGTATGGTTCGATCTGTCACTTTTTTTGGCAGTTGAGGTTCTTGTTTTGCAAGGGAAATCCCTTTTGTACTGAAGGTGAGCTGTAAGTACAAATATATATTAAATGATGTGCTTGAGGTATTTAGAAATTAATCTCTTGAGATAATATGGACAAACAGAGTTACCATTTGTTTATTATCAGCTTAATTGTTTTTAAAAGGTACTGAATGTTATTTTCCAATTGTAAGGTTTAAGATATGGACATTTATATTTCTCTAGGCACTATCTGATCAAGATCTGATCTCTCCCTGTACACTCAAAAAGATGAATTTTTCTTGCAATTGGTGTTAGTAAGCTACTGAGGAATTGGCCAAGCTTTTGTATTTGCAAATCCTGCAGGCAGCTATTTGTTTTAAGCTCCCTGCTTCACAAAAATATATTCAGCTGAAACCTCCTTTCTTCTTTGACTTCTTATGACAAACAATTTTTTTGAACACACTGTATTAAATGAACTTTGCCATGTGTTATTGTAAAAGCAAAAAATTACAGGTACCTAAAAAAAATTAATTATATTTTGATGTTGATAAAGCAATCTCTGGCAACTGAAAGAAAAAAAGGAAGGTTACAATGTATAAAATAGCATCTGTTATCAAAAGTCCATAGCAGACCTTCAGTAAGCTGCTCAATTGACCATGTGTAGATAGATTTGCCTGTGGTTGACAGCAGACAGATCTTCTTAGGTAGTAAAAACATTGAGTTTTTTTGTCTGCACTTCACTTTTTCCCCTGGACTTCTAGGACAAGGTGATTGCGTGGCAAGCTATGACACAAGTTTTTCGGGTTTTGTTTGTTTGAGTTTTTTGCTTTGTTTTTTTTTTTTTTCTTTTGCTGCTCAAGATTCATTGTAATTTGTGTTCCACTTGAATTTTTTTACCAACTTTTTTTACCAGAAAAACATTTATAAAGTTATTTAAAAAAACTTGACTTATATTTTGCTCCATGCAAGGCACATCAAGAGTCAGCCCTGTACTGTACAGAAATAAGGATGATGTAAACTCCTTTCCTTAGGTTCACCACTGTTTTCTGTGATGTTTAAGCAGTGAAAATATCTTGATCCACAATTTTATAACCTTTGCCTACTTATGGTGTGTTTATAACATTATTATCCAACAAGTGGGGACACTGTAGGGCAGTAAGCTTAAAAACCGGTATAAGAGCAGTCTGGTTGTAGGCCTAGTGGCTGTTTGAGGCAAGGGTCTCTTTGCCCAATTCTATGAGTAGTGGGTTCATTCCAGAGCACTGTCATTTAGTGTGACAAGTGGTTGTGTATGGCTCTTGGACAGTCAGATGCAGTGAATGTGTATCAGGGGCCCTGCTTTGATGGATGCTTTGCCCACCACCCAACAGATCTCATTCTACCTTTCCAGCTCCAGATTCTACTTATGTTCAGCTTGCATAGCTTTCTGCATTTGTGCTGCCTCACACATAGTATTTGCGTGCCACGTTAATGTGTTACATTTTTCCAGCAATTAATCACTTTTTTCACTGTTTTACATAAACTTATTGTTCCATAACTCTTTCCAATTGCAGCTTTTACTGTTATCATGTGGTTTAGGTGTGGTCACATTGGCAGGGGTGTTTGTTGAATGCGATAATCAGTATTTTTACTAATAATTCTTCAAAGGATTTGTAAAGATTCCTCAAAACTTTCATACATGTATGACCTGAATGTTTGTGTATTGAAAGTTTGTATACACCCCCAGAACATCTCTCTCTAGTGAAAACACTTGGTAATTACAAGGATTTGAATGAAAGTTTGAACATTTGGAAAATTTTAAATTTCTTTTTCTGATCCAATGCCTTTCAGTCCTCACTTTAGTCATACTCTGGATGTGGGCAGCATATGGGCTAGGATACTGTGCAGAGTGCTTTGCTTGCTAAGGAGCTTCACAGAATGTGTCTGTTCCTGTGATGAAGCGTGACTGCAGAGAGAGACTGTGACAGACAGCATGTATCCTCTACTGGTGGTCTCCAGGCACAGGCCGTCATCTTAGTAGCACTTCTGCTCGGGGAGTCTGGGAGACCAGACATAGTTAAGTGGCAGATCACGGTCTAGGTCAGTTGGCCACTGTGTTCTTGGTGACACAGAAGAACCTTTCCTGAGCCGGGAAAGCTTCCCTAGCTGTCCGGTGCTGACAGAAGAAGTGAGCACCATGACGGGAATGTGAGGTAGAAAATACAATGTTTGAGACTTGGTAGATATGAACTTAGCATCAGAATTGTCCACAAAAGAATGCAAGATGTTGCTATAAAAGTATTTTTAGGAGCTGCAATTTCTGCTCCTCCATATTTCAAAATTAAATTATTCTTCTATCATTTAAGGCAATTGTTTTTCTGCATCCTTTGTTGCTAGACAGCAGAATCATCACTCATCTGTCATCAGGAATATGATTGGATTTGTCTGTAAAAATTGAATTTTGGAGTTTATGATGTTGTGTTGATTTCACAAATTATTTTGTTATATTTATCCTGGATATATCTTGTCTCTAACTTACTTGTTTGTTGTTTTTTTTTTTCCCAAGTTCATTCTCATGAAAACTTGCATTATTTATAATTATTTTTTTATTCCAAAACTAGCATTTATTATATCTGGCAACATGTCTAATCATAAGAAACATCTTTTTATTTTTTAATGAGTTGACTCTTAATTCACTTTAATACTTAACTGTCAATTAGAAACGCTTCATCAATATTTTCTGTATAGAGGATAGTTTTGTATAAGTGACTGGATAGATAATTAGATATGATCCCAGCATATGAAAATTATAACCTTTTGATGTCAAAACAGTGTGCATTCAGAAGAGATCTGTTCTGACTTCTTTCCTAAGAATTAAAAAGAAACAAATATGATTTGGGCTAACAAAAATTGCTAAACACAAAATACTGTATGTCTATTCACAAACAAACTGTGTATGAAGGTCCACTTTATATTCCTCTGCCAGTATGCAGAACTAAATGTTCTTACTGTTCCATGTATGACCGCTGGTGTCACAGACTGAGTAAAAAATTTCTCATATTCTGATGCTAAATTAATTAGTAATTCTATTCTTAGAATAGGGTTAGGTGTATTTTAGGGAATAAGACTACCGAAATGCAAAGATGAAAGAAAGGTGATACACATCTTTAATCTCGTGAGCAACATCTTTAATAGTTAGATTTTCTGTGTCATTGTTTGGTGTTTAGTATCCTGGTAACATAATTAGCACAACAAGACATACAAAACAAATACTCTTCCAGGAGGAATCGGAGAAGAACTGACAAGACATCCGGTTAGAAGCTGTGTCCTTTTTTCCTAATTGGACCTGTGAATGCATAAAATTTCTGTTTATTTAGTTCTGTATACTCAAACACTGCAATTTCTAGTATTTTGATTATCAGCCTGCTTACAGATAGATTTAGTAGATTTTTGAGCAGCAGAAGGACTTGTAGAGGCTTTGGTTCATGCCACTGGACAATTTAATGATTTGTATTGAGTTTGATCAGAAACTGGAAAGTTGATCTCTTCCTTGGTTATTGTCTGCCTTGCTCTGTAGCTGCTCTTTCTGGCCTTTGAGGAGTCTGAAGGAAAAAAAATTTTGAGGGGAGTTGCTGTTTGTTCTTAAGTTGTCAATTGTTCACAAATTCGTGCCCTTCTGACCAGCCATGAAGGCCAGAGACTTCCTGTTGGTTTAAATGAGTCTAAGGAATTTGGGAGAAATACACAAGTCATGAGAGGCAAGACCAGCCAGAATTGGCAGTATTATGTCAGTGTCAGAAATGAGTATCAGGATCTATTTTACTTTAATCAAGTCTGTGTTATTGATGACATCAGTGTGTGTGTTGTAAGTAGTGTGGGTATAATATTATGCAACCCAGAGAAGAATTGCGAGCAGCTATTTTTGGGATCCAGAAACAACAGGAGAGTGATCTATTTTGGAGTAGCTCACAGGCTAAGTGCCTGGGCAGTTAAGGCCATGCCATTGTCTGGCTTATTCCAGTGGAAGACCCTAGTCTAATGCCCCAAAATTATAGCAGATCCAGGGTGAAAAATTTTTCTTTCTAGGGCTTCACTAGATGAGGTGAGACTTACTGCCAGATGCACAGGGAATATGAACTCCTTTTTGCTTACCATGGCTGAAAGGGAGGCTAATTTACCTTGGAGGTGAACAGGTTGGCTTTAAACACTTAGGGAATTTTGTAAGAGCTTTGTGATCTAGAAGGCTCCCTGAATCTGTAGATGACTTTATTCTGGCACAGTTCATTTCCAGCTCATCTCTGCTTTATGTGGCCTGAGAAGTTTGTGTGCAGCCGTGGTGTTGTGGCCTATTTAAGTAAGCCTGAAAATACGCTCAGTTAATAGCAGTTTGAGTGGTTCTTTATATCCACACCAGTGGAAATGCTAATAGTCTCTTGCTCAAGGCTGTTTTGTACTATCCAGTGTACCATCTAACAAAGAAAAGTAGCCAGGGAAATGTAGATTATCCAGGTTAATTACCGTGTAGGATAACTGAAGTGCTTTGGAGCTGGCCAAACACCTCAGTGAGTTTGACTCCTCAGCTTTAGTCAATATGTATAAAATGTCCATTTTAAAAAAGTCATGTTTCTATGAAATAGATAAGATGTTTCCTGTGCTGTAATAGTATTAGAAACCTTAATGTTCTAATTTGTTTTGATTGCTGAACCTTGAACATTCCTTTCTTTCACATCACAGGGTGGTGATGGTATGTATCAATGGGGTTTTGGTTCTTTTGACCCCAGTTCTACCCTAGGGAAATGCAAATATTTGTTCTTAATTTTCCTGAGCACATTGATTAACAAACAGGCCATTGTAACAAAGACATGGCTCATTGCATGAGGTGATAAATTTGGAATGTGACATTGTGTTGAAATATTTAAAGCTTCAAATGGTTAGCTATAAAGTGACGTGACTAATGAGTGAGATGTTCATAGCACCCAGGACTATGTTAATAGCAAAAAGAAAGGCCAGCTCTTAAGACTGTACAAATCAAAGCAGCACAGAGCATATGACTCAGAGACATTATGTTTTTTGGCTACTTTTTTCCTGCTGTGGTCCAATATGGCTTTTTAAATATGTGTAAACCTGTAAATCATGCAGATTTGTTTGGTTGGTTGTGTTCTTTGAGGGGGGGCACATCTGGTTAAGGAAAGGAAATAAATCAGATAGTCATGCCATTTCTTAGCTATGCATAACTGGAAGGTGTCTTCATGGCAGCCAGTGAAAGTGCTGCCAGACCTCTGTATTTATTATGTGTCTAATTATTTAACATACACTGTAAGGAAAAGAAAAGCTAAGAATGTTTCTATTTGAGCCTATTCTCAAGTGCATAAAATTCAGCTTTTTAGAAACTAAATGTGCATCCTGGCATATTCAGAGGACAGTTACAATACTAATTCATGAACTGTATACTTTTCTTATATATGAGAACTGACTCTGTGAAGTGTAATATACATCTTGAAAGTCCCAATTACCCAACAGGAGGTTGGGTAGTTTTCTGAGTGTGTCCCACTTTTCAGTTAATATTTGAATAATAAGTGTGAAAAGTATAATGTAGCAAAAACTGTCCATGGGGATCAGCAAATAGGTTCATACCAACCAAACCAAACACACATCATTTTGATTCATCTCCATGTTAGGGATTATGTTTTTTACCTTTTACTAGTTAACAGAAAGAAGTGAAAACCATTATGTTTATCTGTGGATTTCAAACCAATGTGTGGGTTGCTTGGAGTCCTGGCATGAATAGCCATTCTCAATGATAATTTCCCTTTAATATCTGTAGTGTTCTCTTCCCAGTGTAAAGCTTACTGGAGTTAGAAATATTGCATAAGCAAAGCCATCCATAGTGTTCTAAAAAGGAATATCATGTGTTTACCTATTTAATGAGTTTGACTTAGAATATTTTGTCAATCTATATAAAAATGCCCATTTGAAAAAGCTTGTGTTTCTATAAAGTAGATGTTTCCTGTGTAGTAATAGCTTTAGAAAACGTATTATTCTAATTTGTTGTTGTATGGTCAGCTGATCATAAATGTAACAGAAATTTTTAAATAAAAGTTGTATTAAATTTGCATATATATATATGAATGCGCACATTATATACGTGTATACATGTGTGGATATAGACAGACTAATTCAAAATGGTTTTCTTACAAAAGCTATTTTTCATATGTGTACATATGACAATATACCTGAGGTGGCTTGGCTGCTGATCATTAAGATTTTTGTGGTTTATTTTTTTTTTTTGCAAACAGTCAACAGTGGAAAATGTAAGTACCTGAAGTAGATGGTGCAATGTGTTGTATGTGTTTGCTAAGTGTTTTGTCTGTGTTTGTTAAATTTTGTAAATTTTTTGTAAAATATTTTTTTTAAAATATTTTTGTAAAATAGCCTATAGGTATAAAGGAAAAATATATAGGATGTTGTTATAAAGCAGCTGTGAAGGCATGGATTTTTTACCATGTTTCAGTTCGATGCTGATGTGCATCTTGTCTTTGTTTTTTCAAAGGGGTGTTAGGAGACACTCAGACCTAACATTCAACAACACAAACTCAACAACAGTGTATTACAACTGAAGATGAAAGCTGGGCTCTGAGAGACTCTGTAGAATGTATTCTGAAATTTGAGTGCTTACAGAGTCCTCAAACACCGAAGATTGATGCCTACTCCCAGAACTTAGACTGTGTTGAGTTTAGCTATTTTGTTTTTCCCAGACTCTGCAAGGTGTTTTGCAAAGTCATTTCACATATGGTAATTCCTCTCTGAAGCAAGAAAAATACACACTGCTCTTAATGTAAGAGGCACTGTGGGAAATAACAATTTATTGTAGAATAGAAAAATAAAAATTATGGTGGTTTTGAGTGTGTGATCCCCAGTGTATTTACAACTGTGTTTAGCTCTTGTTGCCTTGCAAATTCTCATTTGATTGATTGCCTCCAGGTTACTGGAAGTTTCCTCTGAGTTTCAACAGATACAATGCTTTCTCCTTTCTCCCTTGAATACTTTGTGTTGCTGCTGTATGTTGTTGTGTAATACCTCAGATAAGTATCTCATCACAAATTACGAATTGTTGGCGACTTTTATCAGTAAGAAGTGGAAGCTGCCTTTGAATGAGTCTTTCCAAACAAAATGAAAATATACAAAATTTAAAGATAAAATCATAATGGGGCCAGAACATTGATTAATGTAAATCTGCTTACAGTTTCTGATGTAAGTGGGAAAGGACAGATTTACATCACCTGAGAATGTGGCTGGTGAAATGAAAAGAAAATAAAGGGTTTAGGGGGCTAGTGATGCTGGGCTCTGAATGTAAGCAAAAACTTTCACCCAAGACCACTTTTGTTGTTAATATGTAACTTGGCAGTGCCAGAGGGGTCAGACTATTCCAGACACTGCAACACTGTGGTACCTCCTACAAACGAAATATGAGCAGAACTATGTATTCTTTAAACCCTGAACTCAGTCTTCCACTGGGATGGTTTTGTGTAACTCCATATACTTCAGAGGAACTAGTTTGATTTACATGGGCTGAGCAATTGGTCTTTTATTAATGTATGGTTCTGTATTTTGAAGTTATGTGCCTTGCTTTACATAATAGTTTAACACTGACCAGAGAGAAGTTATTCTAAACTCTGTACACAGGACAGTCAGGTTAATTAGAAAAGAGGTGTATAGTATGGAGATGGGGCTTTTTCTCCTTACTTTTTTTTTTTTTCCCCCCCCTATCATGGTGCAGTGTGATCTTTATTAAATACACATTCAGAGCAGACTAGGGTTGCTCATGATGAATTTTTTGTTGTACTCTGAGAACTTAATATACTATGCCATAGCCAGAAATATTCTTTGGTCTTCTGTAAGAGTTATCTCTTATGCATTGTGGAACACTGTATTATACTATGTTGTAGCTGCTTGCATGTCTGCAAGGGTGTACACATCTCATTTGCAGCACCCTAGATGCAGGCACGTCCCTCTGTCTGTTTTGTTTTGTTGTTCCTTAATTTTCATAAAAAATATTTTTTTCTTCTTCTCTTTCTCTCATTTTCAGTGCTAGAGTGTCCCTGTGTCCCGTATGAACATAAAGAATTTATCTTTCTTTTGGTCCCTGCAGCAAATCAGGTGTAAAACATGCCTTCGAAGGGCAAGCTTTTCCAAAGACATTAGTTCTCTCTCCTCTTTCAGACAAACAACGATGTCCATACAAAGCCTCTGTCCTTAGACCATGTGGACACTGAGAAAAGATGTTTGACTCTGCTGTTCATGCTAGGTCTGGCAAAAGATTTGTCAGAGTTTTGTGCCACCAAGGTCCGGCATCTGCTTAATTTAGTCTGGACTACTCTATTCTAAGCTCCCAGAAACAGATCTTGTCAATGCACTCTGTTAAACACTTTATAGAATCATAGAATGACTTTTGTTAAAAGGGACTGTAGAGAACCTCTAGTTCCTTGGATAATGTAGTGGTTTGGCTTAAACCGCAGGGGAAGACAAATTAAAAATAACTCCTTTCCTGTGCCCAGTTTTGGTTAAGCTGGGAGGAGACCTCTGGAGTGGCCAGGTTACCAAGGTTACCTCTGCCTGGGTTTCCCGTCAGCCCCTCGGGCCCCTCAAGGTGCTCTGGGAATGGACTGGGATTATAAAAACCTGCAGGAAGCAGTGCTCATCCTCTTTTCTCCTGGACTCTGCAGCTGGAAACAGGGTGCCTCTACTCAGCACTGCCTAGACGACTACCACAGACCCTTGCTGCCTTCTACCTCTCCCCACAGATCTTCCTAAGGTCGCCACTGCTTTTTCTTTCCTACCTGAGAAGACCCCTTAGGAGAACTTTTTCACAGACGNGCTCTCAGAAACAGAGCTTGTCAATGAGCTCTGTTAAACACTTTATAGAATCATAGAATGACTTTTGTTAAAAGGGACTGTAGAGAACCTCTAGTTCAAACCCCTTGCTGTGGGTAGAGACACCTTTTAATAGATGGGGCTGCTCAAAGCCCTGTCCAACCTGGCCTTGAACATTTCCAGGGATGGAGCGTCCACAATCTCCCTGGGCAACCTGTTCAAGTGCCTTACCACCCTCACAGTCAATAATTTCTTCCTTGTATCTGAAACAAACCTACTGCCTTTCAGTTTGAAGCC
>VYZS01004340.1:10247-23316 GCA_013400695.1 Neodrepanis coruscans | reverse complement strand
GAGTCAGAATATGTGAGAGGAACAGCCCTTCAGACACCAAGGTCTGTGAAGAAGGTGGCAGGAGCAGAGCAATTCCCTTGCAGCCCATTGCGAAGACTGTGGTGAGGCAGGCTGTGACCCTACAGCCCATAGAGGCCCACAGTGGAACCGATATTCTCCTGCAGCCTATGGAGGATCCCATACTGAAGCAAGTTGATGCCCAAAGGAGGAGGATTCCCGTGGGAAGCCTATGCCCAGGCAGGCTCCTGTCAATACCTCTGAATCCCTGGACAAAGGAGCCCAAGCTGGAGCAGGTTTGCTAGCAGGATGTGTAACACCATGGAGAACTTGTGTTGGAGCTGTTCATGAAGAACTGCAGTCTATTGGAGGGACCCCACATTGAAGCATGAGAGGAGTGTGAGAAGTCCTCACCCTGAGGTGGAAGGAGTAGTAGAGACAATATGAGATGAACTGCTCATAACCCCCATTCCCTGTGCACCTGTNGGAACCGATATTCTCCTGCAGCCTATGGAGGATCCCATACTGAAGCAAGTTGATGCCCAAAGGAGGAGGATTCCCGTGGGAAGCCTATGCCCAGGCAGGCTCCTGTCAATACCTCTGAATCCCTGGACAAAGGAGCCCAAGCTGGAGCAGGTTTGCTAGCAGGATGTGTAACACCATGGAGAACTTGTGTTGGAGCTGTTCATGAAGAACTGCAGTCTATTGGAGGGACCCCACATTGAAGCATGAGAGGAGTGTGAGGAGTCCTCACCCTGAGGTGGAAGGAGTAGTAGAGACAATATGAGATGAACTGCTCATAACCCCCATTCCCTGTGCACCTGTGCTGCTGGTGGGGAGGAGGTAGAGAATTGGGAATAAAATTAAGAGCCTGGAAAGAAGGGAGGTGGGGGGGAAGGCATTTTTAAGATTTTTACTTCTCAGTATCCTATTCTGATTTGATTTGCAGTAAATGCAACTAAATTCCCCAAGTTGAGTCTGTTCTGCCCATGATGGTAATTGGTGAGTGACCTCTCCCTGCCCTTATATTGACCCATGAGTCTTTCATTATATTTTTTTCTCCCCTGCCCAGCTGAGCATAGGTGTCATTGGTGCTTTGGTGAGCACTTGGTATCCACCAAGGGTCAACCCACCACAGACATCAAATGTAGAAATTTGTCAAAACAACATGAAAGTTTAAATAAATGTGGTTTGTTTATCTGACAAAGCTGTGAGAGACAACTACCAGTTTCATTTCTTTGCAAGTGGTTCCTTTTAGTTCCCACCACTTATCCAATTATTTATTTAGACTGCATTGATCTCAGGACAGAGATTTGCACAATTTGACAAATTTTACAGGGCCCTGAGGATGCTAGACTCAAGTGACAGAGCAGGCTGAACATTTTTCAATTAAAAAACCTATTTCTGAGGGAAATTTTCTGAGGGAACATTTCAAAAGGTACACAGATGTACAACTTTCCTCCGGTAAAGCCAAGACAAAAAATATGAGCCAAGCTGATAGAAAACAAAAAGACTTTGATTTTTTTTAAATAGAATGAGCTATTTTGTTTTGGATGAGTTCAATATTGCTTTACATTCATTTGAACATGCTACCTCAGTGTCAGTGACATTAGCCATCTTAGGGTCCTGTTTTGTCCTCTGTTGCCCAGAAACCTTGCACAACATCTCCTATTCCCTTTCTCTCATGATCAAACATAAGATGAAACAGAGATACCACAGTCACAGGGCACTTCCTGGGAACTGCAGTCTAAGTGCAGAGACCAAACATTATAGCTCTATCAGCTGAATAAAAAAACCCTTGATGCTTTATATTTACATTTCAAGTTGGGCCAAGAGTTAAAAAATAAAAACAAACTCCTAAAACTAGTCTTTCACCAGGAGTGCAAGTTAATTTACAAATATGTCTGTTTAATAGTAATGATGAAGCTACAGGATCTCACTTTGCAGAACACATTGCCACGTATACCATTAATACATTACAGCCTCTTGACTTCTAATGTTTTCTTGTCTGACATCCAGTTGCTACATACATCTACAACCCACTAGGCTTTGAAATTAAAATCAGACAGCACCACCAATAAGTTGATTTGTCCAGAGGTAAGAAGCTTCAAGATTTGTTGCATTTTCAAGAGCCTGAGCTGAGCTGTGCACCACTTCATAATCTTTTAATCTAAATAAAGGTCCTCATGGCCAGTGTCAGCACACGGCTGTAATGCCCATTCTGTTGTTCTCCCTGGGGATGGCCTCCATCACATATTCTCAAAGATTAGATTCTTGTTGCATCTCCTCGCCCCTCCCCTTCTTTAAATACAATAATAACTCACACACAGTACAATGAAGTCCCAGTATAGCAAGGCATACAACTGTGTCTTATTAAGTGTGTGCAGGACTAGGTACAAAGTCTCCTTCAATCTCATTAGACTGTTTTTCAATCTTTGTCCCGTGAACACCTCCTCTCTATTTTTGTATTATTCTCTTCAGCTCTGCTAGAGCCTGTTACTTTACACTACAATTTCCAAACCAGAAAATATATCTTGAATTTAGCTCTAGGGAAAGACCAATGGTTCAAAAGACTCAACTCCTCTGTTCAGAGTCTGAACCACACAATTACATAACACCCACGCATAGGGCTTCTCACATGTGTATTGGTGCTCCTGTTGGAGAAGGCAAAAGGAGAGAAGGGAACAAAAGTTGTTTCTACAGGCTGTTCACCTCTTAGCACAGGATGCTGGACTTTAGATTTAATGGTTTTAAGGAGATTTTTGCAACATAGGTTCCTCTGCACCCTTAGCTAGGCTAAAGTCATTCAACCATTTTACAAACATCATCACAAGGCAACATAAGTTATGTTTAAGAGTGCAAATATGTATCATACTAAGAAATGGAGCACATTCATTGATTTAAAATGTTGTGAGAAACAGCTCATTTCAGTTCAGTCAGAAGGGCACTGACTGCAGCAAAACATTGCTTATACTGCAATATCAAAGAAAATCCATTCCCCCCACTCTCAAGCCTGGTTCATTCCCTTTAGTTTTCTCTTTCATTTTATAAATCAACAATTTCCATTTCTTCAGTGTTAAAAAGCCTTATTTAGTTTCGTGATCCTGCACACAACATGCATAGTTACAAGTTGAATATGTGATTTTTAGATGAGTAAGAAGTGGCATCAGAATCTCTCTGAAAATCTTTTCCCTTTCAACCTCCAGGTTAGATGACTGTTTCATCTCAAGACCTATGCTAACACAAGGAAAGATGTGAGTCTAGATGTCTCAAAGCTTATTCCTCATAACCATTGATCTGGCATGCTGTAAGGGAGGACTTAGGGATGTCCTTTCAGTGTCACTCAGGTGGTTTGTGACCAAAGCAAGTGAACTTAGAAGAGGTCTTCTAATACTTGAGCATTCTGGAATTTGAATCCTCATGCTGTGCCTATCCTGTAGAAAGTAAATACAATCAAAGATTTAAATCTGTGATCTGTACTGAGCATTGTACTCCTCCATGCAAAAGAAAATTTTGCAAATATCTTTCAAGAAACACTTCTTTTCCAGGAACACAGAGTTAGTTAAAATCAATTAAGAGAGATAGTATCAATAACCGGGTACTTTTGAGTCTGTAATGTATAACACAATGAGGGCTTCAGAGATAACTTTGGAAAAGACAAAATATGACCTTACCTTTGGATCTCACATGCAAGATGAAAGTGTTTGGATGACCTTATAAAGCAGACAGTGAAACTATATAGATGTGCTGCTGACTAGTTTCACAAAACTCAGATTTTAATAACTTTGGTCAAGCTGAACAAATTGTCGTCAGTAGGTTAGAGGCTAAGGTGAAGATCCACAGTACTGCAAAGAGAAGTTGAGTAGATATGGATCTGCAACCCTGCTCTACTCCATCTTTCATGAGAAGTTCCCCTGAAAAAATATTAAACTCCACTGAAGAAGGATTATCTATTGCACAGGATCTCTCCTGTTATTAATAGAAACGGCTAAAAGCATATCAAAACAGTCTAATTCATTCCAACTTTTAGAAACTAGATAAGGGGAAAGCATTACATGCTTCTGTCAAATGAAATTACGCTCCTCACTGCACTGTTTCTGAATTAGACTGGCCATGAATACTGCAATGGGATCCACAGCTAAGCACTTATCCTTAGAAGTTTTCAGGTAGAACCATGATTAGAGCATGCAGACAACTGAGTATGATCTAAGGTAGCAGTTTCCCAAGAAGAGGTAAGAGATAAATGTCAATGTCTGTCACAAAGTAAAATTACCCCTTGTCAACAAAATTCATGCTTGCAGTCCCCTTAAAACATGAGGGACTTCCATTGTTCCAAGGATGTGAGTGAATGAAAAAGACTAGGTAACAGCAATTCACTTACAAACATAAGAGCTTTAGCATGGCTTCCCTCACTGCTGGGGTTATACTGAAGCTATTTCAGAACTTCATTGTCTTAATTAGTAAACAAAGGATCATTGGGAACCATGATAAATTGCTTCAGCTCAGGCACATCAATGACAGCAACTAAATACCAAGAACTGATAATTAAATGAAGCAGAAAAACATTCTGATTATGTAGAAGACTGGGGATATATCCTGTAAGAAATATTCTACCTAAGGTTTGTAAAATTCACTACTACTGAACACAGATCTGATCTCCTCAAGAAGCATTTGCTAGTGTTTGCATACGTATGAGATCAACACAGCCTTCCACTTGAATTAAATCTTTTTCATTGGTGTTCATGTTTCTGGATGTCAGAAGCATCACTGAGAAGTCTAACATTTATTGGAGAAAATGTTAGTCTTTGTGTTATTTGTATCCATTCCATCTTGGTATGTGGGTCTGAGAAAGATAATTACTGCTCTGAATGAGGCAGTAAGACACCTTTAAGACTGTGTCCTTCATTTTTCCTTGCTACTGTTTTCAAAGCTTAAACCTTATTCTGCTTGACATTAATGATGACAATTAATGCAACTGTTTCCCTAGCATCTTAGATGAATCTTGTTAATGAGTCTGATAGTGCCAAACTTGACAGTGCCTAACCACCACAACAAATTATCTAGAGCCTTGAACTAATACATGGTTTTACTTGATGGGGTGTAATACAAATCTGACACTGGAATTTGTGAATAACATCTTAGATAAGTCCATTTCTTATGCCTATTTTAAGTAAATAATCACTTGGTAGAAGACATCGAGAATTAAACAGCAAAAGGTTTTAATAAAGAATAAAGTATTACAAGGATTCTTGTAAATTGTTGATGAGGGGTTGAGAGCCACAGTGCAAACCTCTGCAAAGCCCATCAACACAAACACAAAAACCTGTTGGAAAGAGCTGACAGTAGGCATGACTTTTTATTTGAAATACTCATTAGAATTACTGAACCTCTGAGTCAGGGGTTGACTAAGAGTCAAATGCTTTTCAGAATATGGGAAGCAGATACTCAATATGATATTTGATGTGTTTATACCAGCCAACCAGTATCAGATTTATTTTCTAGTAAAGAATTTTACTCATGCATGAAAGAGGTAAGAGGTATGCATCATAACTTCTCTATGTTGAAAACACCTGTAACATGCTAAATTATAACTATATCAACATACTATCCAATGTGACAAGAATTTTAATTTACTCAGTTTACATGGAAATCTCAAAAGAGTAAGACTAAAATGCATGCAGACCCTATAGTGCAAAACATGAGAATGGCAATTAACTAGACAAACTATTTTTCTTTGGACACTAAAGATATTTCCCATGAAGTCACTGGCTGGTGAAGTTCATGCCACTGTACCTACTTTTTGACTGCTTGCAATCAGTAAAGATATTTAAGTCTTCCCTAGGAAGGTAAGGAAAATCTGTTTGAAGGTCTACACAGACACTTAAGTTACCTGTAGGTTTATTACAGGTAAAGTTAAGACCAACTTATTTCAAGATTACCTGAGCCTTCCTTTTGCCTGTTATCACTAGCATCTAGCTACTTGGCTTGAAGCATTTTTCCCCTTGAGGTGAAATATTTTTTAAATTTTCAGTTGTAATGTTTCATCCATTTCTGAAAACACCACAAGTAGAGTAGCTGTTTGGTTCCAAGATAAGGTATGAATTCAAATTGCTGCTTTCCTGTATCCCTGAAAAGAGCCTGCAAGACGCATGAAGTTATTTTTCTGTGGCACTGAGCACTGATAAAGCTTCATTAGAAATATTTCATCTGGGGAAAGACACTTCAAGAATAATAAAATTTGGTCAAAGAACATGCAGGTGAGAGAAATGAAAATCATAGAAAGCTAAAACACATCACTAACAAAAAGCAGATTAGAGAGATAAGTACCATACAGTTTAAAAAAGCTGAGGGAAGCCAAAATTCTTCAAATATGTAAAAGACTGCTACAAAAAATAAACCAAACTCCACCAAAGAACTTACAATACTATGATCTGAATGTCAGCTCAAGCCTGTTTGTCTTGTCCTATCTATTATTGCAAGATGAATATTAGAGATAAGACAGTTGTAATTTTTTTCTTTTCTTTTTTTTCCTTATAAACACTGCAATAGCATGGTTAAGCTGCTTGCTAGGAGGATTTGTGACCCAGAATTTTAAGAACAAGGTAGACAAACATCTTTAAGACTCATAAAGGTATAGATGAGTGTTGTGGGGTGAAAATGAAAGTTCCTGGAACTAAAACCTGTTTTTCCCTTCCCCCGTCTTTCTCCCTCTCTCCAGGGGGATGGGGAGGGGGGCTTTGGGGGGCTTTTTGAAGTTTTTGGGGTTTTCTGAGAAGGGGAGGGGGGAACGGGGGTGTTTTAAACCATGTCTTCTGTATGTGTATGGAAACGGGTTACCATGGCAATGGCAGCGATTGGGCAACTGAGCCATCCTGTTGCAGCGCTTCCTGCCAGTCCACACGGGACAGGATTGTCCCATCCCAGTGTTTCCCGCAAGCCCATGCGGGTGGGAGTGCCCCTCCGCCGTGGCCGCGATCTGTCCCTGGTTCACGGGGCGGCGGTGAGCGCTGCTGCGCAGCATGAGATCATCCCGGCGCCAGCGGGGTGCCCTGCTGGCCACCAGTGTTTTTTTTCTCGGCACAGCTCCACTGCCACGGGTGTGGCCCCACTGGCATGGCGCAGCGAGCACGGTGCTCCCCCGGCCCGCCCTGCAGGTGCGGCTCTACTGCCACGGGTGGCTGGCAGCTGCCATGATCTCAGCATTACCGGCATCGGCACGGGAATGGCCGCCGAGCGCCAACAGATCTCGGCTCAGACTGCTCTCAGAACTGCGCGCATGCGCGGTGGATTTCCCATGCGCATGGAGTGCAGCACCGAACAGAGCTGTTAGTGGCCCTCGCAGCCGGGGAGTCGCCCCGTGACGAGTGGCTACCACTAGCACGGCTCAAGAGCAACCCAGTATCGATGCCGGGACCCCAGGACACCCCGCGGTGCCTGCGGGTAGCCCATTTTCCCTCGGGCCCTCAGCCACATGGTGGAGGGCCAGCATTTTGCCTCATGGCAAGATCTCATAGGGGGTGGTTCCCGGGTGCCGATCAGCCAATCTGGGGGTGACCTGCACCCGGGAGGAACTCCGAGATAGCGCAGGATTGGCTCCCCATAAAAAGCGTGATCCCAGAGGCCATTTTCTGTTTTGGGATTCAGCAGCCATTGGAGTAACATCTCCCCTCGGCTTGGTGCAGCGTTTTCTCAGCAGCTTGAGCGGCGTAGCGTTTCAGTGGCGGCGGCAAGGGCTGAAGACCACAAACTTCCATCCAGCTGTGGTATTGTTTACCTCCCTGGGGGAGGGGGTTCTCCCTGGATCCTTTAATTTTCCGATGTTTTCAGGAAACTCTAGCAGAGGACCCAGCGCCATCCTAGCTTCCTTTCTCACCCCAGCCGCTGGCCTCAGAAGAGCTTAATTTGTCTGTCTTTGTGTTTCTATTGTCAGTTTGTGTCTGTGTGTGTAGAATAAAACTCATGGGGTTTTTTGTGTGTGTGCCTTTTTTTGTTGGCTTTCTATTGGGTTTTCACGTCACTGTTATGCCCCCTAGGGTGGAAAACCAGGACAATGAGTCTACCACATGATGCAAGACAACTGTTTTATTTTCTTTCAAATCTATTTTTATTTATCTATATTTGAACTACTTCTCTACATAGTAAATGTTTCTCCAAATCAAACTCCAGGCTTTATTTTTTTTATAGGTGACACACAAAATAATTATTCATGTCTAATAAGGCATCATTTAAGTGAAAGGTTTTGTATAACACAAAAACAGTATAGTTGAATTTTGTTGCCTAGGAAAGTTTTTAAACCGCAGAATCATGGAATTGTTTGGGTTGGAAGGGACACACAAAAGTCTTCCTCTTATCTCTTAGTTTCTTTTGTTTAAAATCTTTACCCCTTGTCCTGTCACAACAGGCCCTACAAAAATGTTGCCCTCATCTTTCTTTTAGGCTCCCTTTAGGTACTGGAAGGATGCATTGAGGCCTCCCTGGAGCCTTTCCTTCTCCAGGATGAACAACCCTAACTAATTCTCTCAGTCTATCTTCATAGGAGAGGT
The DNA here is from genome assembly GCA_013400695.1 of Neodrepanis coruscans. Classification (NCBI taxonomy): domain Eukaryota; kingdom Metazoa; phylum Chordata; class Aves; order Passeriformes; family Philepittidae; genus Neodrepanis; species Neodrepanis coruscans. Next base: position 14,776 of record VYZS01004340.1, on the reverse strand, counting down.
GCTCCAGCCTTCAGATCATCTTCATGGCCCTCCTCTGGACTCGGTCTAACAGTTCCACATCCTTTTTACATTGAAGAGACCAGTGCTAGATACAGTACTTCAGGCAGTCTCACCAGGGCAGAATCACCTCCCTTGACCTTCTGGTCACACTTCTTTAGATGCAGCCCAGGATACGATTGCCTTTGTGGGCTGCAAGCTCATGCCCAGCCTCTCACCCACCGAAGTCCTTCTTGGCAGGGCTGTTCCCAGTCACTTCAACCCCCAGCCTGTATTGATACTGGGGGTTGTCCAAAACTAGGTGCAGCACTTTGCAATTGGTCTTGTTGAATATCATGAGATTCCCATGGTTCTACTTCTTGAATTCTCATTTGTCTAAGTCCCTCTGGATGACATCCCATCCCACAGCTGTGTCAACTGCACAGCTTGGTGTCATCTACAAATCTGCTGAGGGTGCATTTGATACCATCATCTATGTACTATGTACTTGATGAAGGTACTAAACAGTACTGATCTCAAGATAGACCCTTATACACACTTTGTTTGCCTGCTGTAGTTATGTTCCTTTCTTATCATACTAATTCATCCACTTATTAGACATCTATTGTGTATGGATTGGTAAAGTACCATACTGGGGAACAATGTTATGAGAAATGCAATTAAGGACTATATGGTGAAGGATACACACTTACAGATGACTTAAGGTTACATAGCCATGCTTCATGCTGGAAATATTCATTACAGGCTTGCCCATGCAACCTTAATAATATTAATTAACCAGGCTGCATGTTTGAGCTACTTAATATTAATTAACTAGCTGCATGTTTCACCTACTGTTACCATGCAGACAGTTTATTGTTCTTGCCCTTCTCTGACTGACTTGAAATTTTGTAATTCTGGTGGAAGAGAGAAAAATTCATCTGCTTTCCAAGTTCAGGATTTTTTGTTTGAAGAGTAATGTGGCCTCTCTTGCATCCTTCTTCTTCTTTACTGAGAATACTCAAAGAATTGTCTTAGCAGTACATAGTTATTTAGATGATTTTGCAAGATTTTATACAGTGATTTCCTGTCTTCATCCCCAGTAAAGTTATTGATTTCTCCTCCTCCTCCTCCACAACAGGATTTGAGAGAACAATTTCTGAAAGGGCTAATGCCAAGCTTCTCTATTTTTGTGAACAGTTTACTTGAGACAGAGAATGAAACATTTGCCTCAAATGCTAGATGCAAATGAAAACAACAGTTTTTACAACCCCTGACACAGAAAAAAAAGAAGAGCTGGGACTACAGATTTTTCTGACAAGGAAGGCATATAACTCTGCATTCTTTTCCGGAGAAATCTTTGCAAAGCCCTGTAAACAAAAGGAGCCAGTGAAAACGGCAGAGGCATGGAGTGGGGGTAGGAGAGAGGGAAAGAACGAGGGAAGAATCAAGGAGTGATAAGTTATGTAGGAAGGGAGGGTATCAACAAAGGAGTTAGCTACAGTGGAGGGCCCTAGCAGGAGCTGGGTAGAGCTGAAAATAGGCTGAGTGTTAAACAGTAAAGCCAGTTGTCAGCAGTACCTGTGACAGAAGCAAAGACAACTTAGCAATAATAAGCTCAAAATGTGTTGTTGCCCCAGAGTCAGGGTTACAGAGGCACCCCTACACTACTACTCTTGCCAGAAATGGGCTTCACTAGGACATTCCATAGTTTTCTCTTAGATAGGCACCCTATAGTAGTTAAAAGCAAGGAATTATACATTTTGTTCTCTATTGGACTGATGCCTCCAGACAAACCAAGACTGCAAGTGCTCAAGCCCCTATAACTGTGAGGTGGGGGATATAAGCAATAACAATAAAAACAGCCAGGAGCACAATTATTCATTAAGAGCAAGGATCAGTATCTTCAAAAGGTCAGATCAGCCACTGCACACACAGGGTAGTAATTCCCTCTGGTTATAACAAAACAGAGAGGATATGCTGCTAGTTAGGGAGTCATCACACAGTTTCAAAAGCGCCTGTGAATGTAAACTACTGGGTTTAGGGACGACTGTCATCACCTAAGCATGATCATACAGGACTTCTTGTTCGAAGTATTTCACTGGCTCCAAACACCACAACAATCTAAAGTTTTCCACCTTGTGGCACAAATGTTAAGGTTCTAAATGAACAGCAGACAACAGACCTCCAGCTGGCAGAGAGAAATGGGGCACATGGCAGTCATGCATATTGTGTATGCTTTCTAGATCAAAATGAACACAAATTTTAATTGAAACTCATTTCATCCATTCACGAAGAGCAAAATCAATCACACCTTTTTCAAATCCTGCAGTGGCAAAAACAGGCTTGCATTTCCTTTATTCCAGCAGAGGGCAAGAGTTACACAAGGGAGAGCGTTTGAGAAGACAACCAGGTCTGAGTAAAGGAAAAGGTAAAAGAAAAGACTCTCCAGATTCTTGTCACGTCAACGACATTTTTAATACCATTAAGTAGAATTTTATAGGTTTCTTTCAGCTCTTACAATAACATGCAATACAACAACTAAAGCTTTGGTTTATGCTTTTTAACATCTCAGCAGTTCATGCATCAATTTGATGATACATAATTCCCATCTCCTCAGACTGCATGCACTCACTTGTTTATTAAGTTTACAGTGAACTGTTTGCAAAGATGATCTGAACTGACAGCGATTCGATTGCACAAATTTCAGCGTGTAACACATATACCTCTGAAAAGCATATGTAGAAGAAAGACATACAAGTTCATTCAGTTTAACACTTGATTATTATATATAAATGCAAAGTAGCAATTTTGTTCTGTTTACTGCATGGTTATCAGAGTATGTGGCCATGTTTAGCCATAAAGGAGGTAGTGAAGTGCTGAGTTGAGCTCTCAAGCATTGTTAGATTATCTGTATGGCACTTAGGTAGACATAGCTGTATGGTCAAATTAACAGCAATAGTAATCTCACTACTCTTTGGCAAAGCTCTTTCCTATACATAATTTTATACTGAAATACAGTCACTTCATCACATTGTCTTTGGTTTTGTCTGAAAGTCAAGCATCTAGATACCTGTTAAAAAAACTACCACCAACAAAAAGCCAGAGGCTTTTAGGGTTAATATTAGGTCTCATTCTGGTAGTTTATATCAGATAGCATGTCAGAATTTAAAAAAAAAAAAAAAAAAGCATCCAAATCTACAGAGTTAAGATCCAAATCTATCAGTTAAGTTTTAAATGTACCTTATCATAGTGTTCAAATATGGCACTCATTCTACACTATTTTTATATCAATGATTACAAAAATTTATAATAAAAAATACTAATGTCAATGAAATTAGGGTAAATAGAATGTGATATGAATATCAGAAAAAACATTGCAGGAGTGGAAAGACATGGAATCTTCCATCTCTTGATTCCTTTAAAATCAAGCTGGACAAGCCCCTGAGAAGCCATTGTGGGGAGGGCAGAGGAATCTTGTAGCAGACCATGGAAATGGACAGACATAATATGTCTACACCAATTCTTTTTGTCTTTAATCAAGGTTATTCTATGGATTATAAGCATATTGTTTGTACAGCAATTAAGATATAAACACTTAGCTCTGACATTTCTTATCAGCTAAGTATAAATTTCTGCCAGGCTGCTTCCCTGCAACACTTGGCAAATGAACACATTTTGATCAGAAGATAATTTATTGCACTCTGGAATTCAGTGGGTATTCACTGAAAATGACAGATGAACAATCAACAGTTTGTGGAAATAATACGAACAGCAACATATTTATTTACAGGCAGAGATGAAGATGACATCTCTAATGCAAACATTTGTAAGCAGTTTTTCATAACTACACTAATCACAGACTGATAAACCTAGGGGCCAACACTCTCAGAAATGGAATTGCAAAGATAGGCAGCTTCCTAATCCCATAGGCAGCTTGCTACTCCAGTAAACTGAGTTTCTAAAACACCAAGTAAGCATTCTTCTGCTGAGAGAGTTTTAGTCTGCCTATAATGCAACCCAACGCAGTTTAACTAGCTCATTGGACATGGTAGCTATGCAGTTATAACAGCAAGAACTGCAAAAGCAACGTAAGAAGCTGAATAAATCCTTAGGGAACTGGTCCAGGGTGACTGCAGCTGATTTAAGACCAAACATAAACATATTTTTTATAAGCCTAACTTTTGAAATGCACTTATAATCTAAGAACTTCAGACCAGGCTGATTTTCAGAATGCCACATCAACTAGAGGAAGCTGTCAGTGGGCAAGAGATATCTCATGACTTTGAAAAAAAGAGGCCACAGAAGAAAATCCTGGTTACACAAGCAAACTGTTACTACCTTTGAGTAATATCAGGTTTTTCTATGCTTGGGATTCTTCTGGATAAAATATATATTCTCATTTCTAACATGTTGTAGGTTGGGGAGGATAAAACCGTTCCTCCCCTGCTACTCTCTGATGGGACTGTCCGCGGCCCCGCGCTGTCGCGCCTGTGGGGACCGCGGCGGGAGCGGGGCCGCCGCGCGCGCCGGGGGCTGCGGGTGATGGCGCC
>VYZS01004338.1:0-63987 GCA_013400695.1 Neodrepanis coruscans | reverse complement strand
ACAGATGATATTTGAGGTTATGCTTCTGCTCAATAAACTGGATTCACAACGTTTTTGATTTCCCATCTCTTAAGATGACCTGAGGTCTTGCATTTGACACCAGGGACAAGCAACATTTTCTTCTCCAATGGGTAAAGCACATGGGGTTTATGTTGACTTTTAATGAGGCAAACAACTACAAGATTTCTTTTAATTTACTGTGTGTTCATTAATTTTGTTGTCTTCTCAGTACTGCACATCATAAACCACTGCAAGGAAATATTCCTTGGAATTTCTTCTGACACTGTTTTGTCTTTTAGGCAAAGGCTTTTCTTTTTCTTCCAATCCTCATCTCTTTTTTTTTTTTTTTTTTTTGATTGAAACAACTTCCATCCTTGATAACCACAGTATTTAATTCAGCCCAGGCACTGCTGAACTGTTGTGTTACACAGGGAATGAACAAAGCTTAGCAAGACTTAGGGAAATCCTGGTTAAGCTGTTCCAACTGAATCCCAGCTTTTCCAGTTCAGCAATGAGTTTGAGACCACATGTAGGAGATAATTCCAAAACTGCAGAGTTCTGAGTCCCCCCAGCAGCACCTGAGGATGTATCAGGGGTTAAACAGCCACAGATTTTCAGCTACAATTGCTCTGTCATGGTGTTGTCTGTGAGTGCAGCACCACAGACTACACCAGTAGAGAGTAACTGGAAGAGTATGATATTAAATGTAACCTTGGCTTTATCAATCTCCATCATTCCTTTCCTTTTCAATTTTATCTCCATGTTTTGAATCTGTAGGTGTGACAGCAAAGCCAACTAAATAAATTAGGGGGCTCTGACAAGGGCTACAAGGAAAATGCAGATGAGCTGATTGGGAAATCAGACACCATCTAAGACACAGAGATGGCAAAGGGCTGGGAAATGTCAGAATTATTCTTTCCTTGGTTCCAACTCCATAAAAGCATAGCAGGCACAAGAATTTATGCCACCCTCATCAAACCCCTGACACACAACCCTGCAATTCCCCTCAGGCTCATCATGGAAGCCACCAGCAAACGCCACTCCAAGCTCTGCTCACATCTCTTGCACTTGTCTTAATGCATGGCAGGCAATTGTGCTAATAAGTCATAAAGGTTCTGTAATTCATTATGTTGTCATTATCGTTTGTAATCTTCCTGTAATTAGGTATCAGTGGGTTTCCTTGGAGAACAGATGATTGAGTCTTAAATTGCTGCATATTCTCAGCAGCAGATGCCTGGGACTGGAGCTCTGGCTATGTCGTGCTTCTCAAGTGTATATTTAATATATGGGGGTTTTTTAATATGTGCAAGCCAGGCTGCCAGGGACTGTGTGCTCATTACTGCATGTGGGCTCAGTGTCTCACAGCTCTGGGCTTATTAATAACCACTTGGATCCCCTCATTGCATGAAACAGCTTAAGCAACTACTCCAGCTCAGGGCAGGAGGGAGTTGAGGGCAGGAGGGATGTAGTAACAGGAGTCTTGGAGTCTCAGGCTTGAAGAAAACTGACCTGTGATGAGGGTTAACACAGGAATGAAGCAGCTTTCTTGCTCTCTGGGAAAATCACAGAATATCCTGAGTGGGAGGGAACCCACAGGGATCATCAGACACCCCAGCAATCCCCCCCTGTCCCTGAGAGGATCATCCCACCCCTCCTGGAGCTCTGGCAGCCTTGGGGCTGTGCCCACTGCCCTGGGGAGCCTGGGCAGTGCCCACCCACCCTCTGGGCAAAGCAGAACCTTGGCCTAAGCTCCAGCCTAACTTAAATAGTCATGGAAACAAAGTAGATATTTCCATCATGGTACAGCCCAAGTGGGTCATATACAGCCTTCTATGGATGTATTTTCCTATTTCACACAGATCCTGGTGCTGGGAATGTGTCCATCCCACTCTCCTGCACAAACACTGTCACCCCTGTAACAAAACCAAGGGCCACCACTCTTTCTCTCTCCACACTTTCTTGTCCCACCAATGGCCCCAGGAGGCTCCAGGGGAGCACACAAAAGTTCTCCTAGCAGAAATTTAATATACCACTGAATATTCCCAGTTGGAAGGACCCACAAGGATCCTTGAGTGCAACTCTTGAGTGCATGGCCATTAGTGGGATCAAACCCACACCAGGCTCTGAGCAGCTCAAGGGCATATTTAAATGTGATTAAGGAAACTCACTCTGACATAAACTCCACAGTGCTGGCAGTGGTGAGTCTGTCATCGTTAAAGCACTGGCAAAAATACAGTTAAAAGTGCTTGGTGAGTGTTTTCAACTGATGATTTACAGGGAAAACTGTCTTTTCACAAAGCCCTGGAATATGTCAGTAAAAGCCTATTCCAGCAAGCACCTTTCCTCATTGAAAAGCAAACAATGAGTGTTCCTTTATCTCTTATTTTTTGTCCAAGGCAAGCCATTAACTGGCAGAACTGGAGTGTGAAAGCAATATATATTTTTCCCCACATTGCAGCAAGAGATGTTGAAATAATTAATGACACTGAGAAGTCTAATTACCTGCATATTTATATTTACTAATTCAGTTACCAGTGTGACACTGACATCATTCTTCTGCTTCAATCCCACCCTTTATCTCATCCATCTCCAAAGCAGACTTTCCAAAAGTGTCCTGTGCTGACTGTCTTATCTCTGGGCTTGAGACATTCACGATAAAGTTTTAAAAATAACTTGAAACGTCTTTTAAAATTCAAATGAAACCAAGAGATACATCTCATTACCCAGGATTGCTATTGACAAAAATAACCCAAGATCACAGGGCTTCTATCTCCCATCTCCAGAGCCTGATCCTGAGCCACTAAAGGCAAAAAAAAAAAAAAAGAAGTTGTATAAAATGGAAATATCAGACTCCTACTCATGAAATGAGAGTTCTCAGCAGCTCTGATAAGAGTCCCATAAGGTACCCACTGCAGAGGTGAATTCACTTCAAAACTCTGAGTTTTTTAATTAAATCTAACTATTTCTGATGTCCCTGGAATTGCTAAATTACAAATGAGGTAAAGCCTAAGTCACCTGGATGTGGAAGCTAAAAATCAAAATTTTCCCCATGATTCTGAAGATGTTTTTTTGTTGGTGTTTTTTTTTTAATTCTGAAGCAGAAACCTAAAGAGACCTTTGCACAAAAACACCCCCACAACCCACCCCTCCAAACCTGTGCTCTGATCAAACCAGATCTGGAGACCTTAGTCCTGCAAATCCTTAAGATAAGGGGGAAAAAAAGAGAAAAATCAGCAGCATAAAGTTATGAGAGTGAATTTTATGTGGTTTTTTCCATGTGTTCACAGGGGTCAGGAGTAGATGTTGGTAGCAAAAGAAATAGGGGTTAAATGTGATCCTTGGCTCACAAGGGCAGCTCTCAGCTTCACTAGCAGGACACAGAGAGCTCAGAAATATTTATCAGTAGAAATCTGAGCTCCCTTGAGTTTCTTGTCATTAGACAAAATACCTCCTCTTTTGTGAGGCCTGTCCAGCTCTTACCCATTCACCTCCAAGGAAGCTGCATTTTGGTGATGGGAGCAATAATTTTGTTATTCACACAGGTTTTTAAATACCCCTGGTACCTTTGAAGAGACACCTGACAAATTGTGCTGTACCCAGTCTGGGTTCCTTGGAAGGAAAATGGTGTAAAAACTAAAAATACTGTTCCAATACCCACATTTAATTGGCTGTTTGGTGAAATTCCTTTTAGAGTCAGGTCATCTTTCATTCTTTAGAGTTCAGTGTTTGAGCAACACCAGGATCACTATTTTATATGTAATTAGGAGTAAACAAGCAGTACATACACATGGAATGGTTTGGGTTGGAAGGGACTTAAAGGATGATCTTGTTCCACCTCCCACTGTCCCAGGTGGCTCCAACCTGTCCAGGGACACTCTGGAAAAGCTGTGCCAGGGCTTCCCCACCCTCCCAAGGAGGAATTTCAGCCCTCAGGCTTTGCAGACTCTGGGAATGAGAGATTTGTCCCTCTGGGACAGGAGCTAAAAGCCCCCTGAGGCTCCTTGTCTGTGTGAAAGAGAGAGACCTTGGGGACATTATATCAAGAAATCAATAGAGCTGATAAAACTGGAAGGGTAAACATGTTTTTTTTTTTAGCTTTGTATTCACTCCTGGTGTTGACACATCAGAGCAGATTTTCCCAGGAATGAGATGGCAGCAGACAGGGACAGGGGTTGGCTGAGTTCACTGTTGTGCTGCACACAATGCTCTCAGCTGCAGAAAGACAAAAATTCCCTCTGTGGAAAATAAAAAACAACCCCAAAACACCTTCTCCCTGCTGTATTAGGCAATACCCATCATCACCCCTACAAGAAGAACAGCTCCCCCCTCCCGAGGCACGTTCAGGAGTTGCCTCTTGGAAAGGAATTTGCTGTTGTCAGTCATCCAAAGGACTCCCACTTAACCTCTGCCTCCCAACATGGGATGCAATTACTCCGGGTCTTTGCAGAGGCCACCACTTCATCCACAGGAGAGGAATGGGAGGTGTAGAATATATTGGAAGCAAGACAAGGATGTGGCAGGTGAGTGACAGGAGTGAGGGACAGGCTGTATTTTCCTTCTGAGCACTGCCATGGGGAAAATCAGAAAGGTGTCCAGGGCACTGATTCCAAAAAAAATGGCTTAAGGCCCTTCACTGCTTCCCAACAGACTCCAGGATTAAGCCCTTCCTTGGAAGAAAGAAAAAAAAAAGTGTTTTGAAGTTCAAGCCAGGGGTGGAAATTCATGTTTTATTCTCACTTTTTGGTGACCTGTTGATATCTCTTATGGGATTAACTGGAATTGCCTCCAGGAAACCATCAGCCCTGTATTTCGGAATCAAACACCATTATCACAAAAGAGCTGCCACTTATAAACCATGTAAAATACATAAAATAATTTTGTAATATTAGAGAACTGTTAGTTTCACCCTCTTTTTTCCCCCTCAAGTATTTCTTAGACCTGTTTATTTTATAAAAAACCATGTGATTCAGTATCAGGCATCCAGGCTCTGAATATATCACAAAACAGGTATTTTCCAGCTATAAATCCCTGCAATTCCTTCTCTTACTCAAACCAGGCTGTGCCATCCAGCTTAAAGTTAAATTACTCATTGACTCCTGTCCTGATTTTACTTAAAATTAAAAGAAATAGTCCCAGTAGCAGATAAATCATCTAGAATGCCCAGGAAAGAGTTATATTTGTCTCCTTCAGATATTTTGCTAATTGAACAAACCCTGAGCTTAAAATATTTCAGAGTTTATGTTGTAAGTGTTGAAGAGACCTCAGTCATGAAGGAGAGAAGGGTCCAAGCAGGTCAAACAACCTGAAAATCATCTTTATCCCATCCTAAATTCACAGCCAGGCCTCCAAATCCTCCCATCAGACGAGGTTTTGGGTCAGAATAATCATCCTCAAGCCTTTCTTTCCTTGGATTTTCACCCACTTTTCCAATTCCCCACGAAGGGATTCTGTCCCTGCTCAGCATCAAAACCAGCTCATTTCATCCCCCTCAGTTAAACAGAAGCTCTGACAAACCTTCCAAAATGTTTCCCTGCTTCTCTTGTTGCTCTCAGTTCTTTGGTTACTTCATTTCTCGGTGATTTTTGGATGCTTTCCATCCAGAATCACCACAAAGTTGCTCAGGCCCCTGTTCCTGTTGCATCACCTGATTTACAAGAAGGATAAAACAAATACCCTGATTTTTTGTGAACTCATCTTTTCTCAGCAGCACACCTGAAAGAAGAAATATCCTAAATTCTTCCTTTATATAAAGATAAATTAACCCCAAAGTGCATTGGGAGCATCATATATTCCCAGTTCTGCATCAGCTTCATTTTCCTAATTCAAACTAATTTTTACCCCAGCCAGGAAAAAATAACAAATGTCAAGAAATTTTTTTCTATTCAGCACTTGCTGGTCAGGTCTCTTGATTCAGGGAGCATGTTGGTTTAATCCAAATTGCTCCTGATATAAACCCAAGCCATCTAATGAGATAATGAGCTGAACCACCAAGCATTGCTGTGCCCCTGAGCAATCTCATTAAAATTTGGAAATAGCACCATTATTAACCACTTTTTTTTTTTTTAACTTTGGATACATTTTTTAAATTATTCAATAACCTCTATAGCAAACAGAGAAGTATCCAAGACTTTGACTAAATATTTTTACCCAATTTTCTCTCTGCCTTCTCTGGGACAGGAGCAATGAACTCCTGGAATTACAGAAATTCCTCTGACACATTTTTTGCAGCACATGGAGAACAGACCTTTTACCCCCCACACACACTCAAATTGTCACTTGTTAATTCCTCTCCTGTTTTGCTTGAGAGGTTGTTGGATAATCAGATTCATACACTGATATATTTCACATTTCTGCTCCAGCTCCTGACAGTGATGACACTCAAGGAAACACAGAAGTGATGAGTGAATGTGCAGAACTGGTTTTAGTGTTTTAATATTTAATACTGGACAGGCAAGATGACAAGGGAAATCAAGAATCTCTCTCTCACTTTAAGTCTCTCTCTATAAAATATAGACATATTTCCAGGCCAGGTTGGATGGGGCTTGGAGCAACCTGGTCAAGTGGAAGGTGGGGTGAGGGATTGAAATTAAATGAGTTTTAAGGTCCCTTCCAACCCAAATCACTCCATGATTTTCTATTTCCACTCATATTTACAGGGAATGTCAAACTTCAGGCTGGAGGGAAGACAAAGAGTTCCACAAGTTAATAAAAAAGAGTAAAACAACAGCAGCTGCAGCACTGAGTAACTTCTTACTCAGCACATTTATTCTTCTGGCTGTTGCACTGGAAATCTCTTTTTATTATAGATTTCATTGTCCTGCAGCTTAGAAATTGTCACACCTTGAAATAAGAAGAAAAAGAGGCACAACAGCAGCAACATTCTACTCCAGCTATAAATAAACTTAGTAGGGGATAAAAATAGGCCAGGATGGAGATCCCAGAATTCCTTCCAAATGCTCAGCTTGACCCAGGCAATACCATTTCCCATGATCACAAAATCAAGTTAAAAGGTGATATTTCTAAACTCTCCAGGAAGAAGCTTGTGCTCCCTTTTATTTTTCTTTTCGGTGGGAATTGTTCTGGCTGTTCTTGGAAGGCTGATTTTTCTTTGCTGTTTGTGTCTTAAAAGAAATGATTTCTGCCTTTTATTTTTGTAAAACCTAAAATATAACAACAAGGAACAAGTTCTGACTAGTTGGAACAGAGCAGCATTTGACCAAGGCTGAAAACTTGTTGCTTCTTTTAACCTCCCCCAATTCTGAATATTGAGATGTTTCACTTCTCCCTGAAATACAAAAGCCAAGCCTCTCTCTGAGCACCACATTAGTGAGATGCCTCAAAATAAAAAAAAAGCATTAACATAATTAAAACTAAGCATCCTTCCCATTTCTGTTTATTAAGGCCAAATGTAATTATCAGAGACAGGCTGGGCTGGATGTTGCCTTTGCAAACAGCCCCTTTCCTACCCAGGGCTGCAAATTTATGTGCCCATTTGCAAGCATTTGATTTAGATGATTTTCAGGCATCAGTTTCTAAGGCATTTCAAGCCAGTTTAATTAAATTCCGTGGATTTACAAACAATTACCAGGCACTAATTTTAGAATCTGCTCAGCAGCCAAATGGTTGGTGTGTTTTTGGTAACCATGAAGTGGAAATTAATGAGAAGTTAAGATTGAGGGGCTACAAATTATCTCAGACAGAATAAAGTGTTAAGTACACTAAATTAATTTACACCAAGTTGAAGAGAGCAGCATCTTTTGCTACCTTTCTAGGAGATTTCCACTCCTGAGGCTGCTCAAAACAGGCAGAACTGGCTTAATTATTGTGCTTTCACAGGGCTCCAAAATGATGAAAGAGGAATCATAGAATCCCAGAATGGGTTGAGTTGGGAAGGACCTTTAAGAACATCAAATTCCAACCCCCTGCCATGGGCAGGGACACCTCCCACTGTCCCAGGTGGCTCCAACCTGCCCTTGGACATTCCAGGGATCCAGGGACAGCCACAGCTTCTCTGCCCAACCTGTGCCAGGGCCTCCCCACCCTCCCAGGGAAGGATTTCTTCCCAATATCCCATTTAAATCTCTCCTCTTTTAGTTTAAAACCATTCCCTGTGTCCTATCACATGTCTATGTCTCTCCCTAATTTTTTAAGCTCCCTTTGAGTACTGGAATCCTTTCACTGAACTCTTGTGTGGCTGAAATAACTCATTAAACAGTAAATAATATATTGGACGTGCAGGAAATGAAGGTCAGGGTGGTAAAAGGCACTCAGTGCTCAGTGCTCAACATCTTCCCTGTAAACAACAGGCAGCTACAGTCTGAAAAAATATCTAATTAGGGAAGTACTCAAGGAGAATTCAAAACTGAACAAACAGAAGGCAAAACATAAATGAGAATATATCCAGTGATTAAAATCAAAGGAGGTGAGAAGAGTGCAAGTGTCACCAAAATTCAGTGACATGCCCACAACACAAACTCTGCTTTTTTGACCCCTCCATGATTTGTGTCCCCTTGCAATTCCCCCCTTTGTCCATGCAGGGACATCTCCCAACCAATGACATTCACTGGCACAGGGGGAAAAAAGCTCACTGTGGCTTTTTCCAGGCATTTCCCTGTGCCTTCCAGCCACCTGCTTAACATGTCAGCACCCCAGGTTTTGAGGTGGAAAAGGAGGCAAATTCTTGCAAGAGCAACATCTGCCCTCCAGGTCTCCTCAGAGGAACAGGGTGACACCACCTTGAGCTCCTGCCTCTCGAGTTTAACTCCTTTTGCCACATTATCACTGCTAAAGTTCTTCATTTTGAGCATAATTCCCTGGATAACAATGACCCCTGGATCTGGCCAGGGTTGCTGTTCCAGCAGTGGATTGATCTGAAGCTGCTCTGCAAATTGTGTTCAAATATTTTAAAGGGTCCTGGACTGGGGCGTTCAGAAGTGGAACAGAGAATTGTAAGGAACAAAGAAGTGAAGTGGATGAGTGTTGCAGCTCCTTTGGAAAAGGGGGTAAAGCCCAGACCTGGGAAGCCAAAGAGAACCCCCAGATGGAGCAAATTACTGTGCAAGTAAAGGGGGTGTTGGATCAACCTTGTCTTTTCAGAGGAGTCAGCAGAGAGATCTTTTAATAACAGTGTGATAAGGAATTATGTTACTCCATGAACAGCACAGGCTTGAGAGAGAGCAGAGAGATCAGCAGAAGAGAAGATAAGGGTAAAGACTGAAGCAAAGTTGAAAACGAAAAGAGAACTATTGTCTATTCAGGATTTAACCACACAGGAAATCATAAAATAGAACTTACTTTAATCACCTCAACATTACGAGTTAAATCTCTGGAGTTTTTGTGAAAAAGAGAGTTTAGAGAGTAACACTCATCAAACTTCCCAGTCTTTTTAAATGACTATGAATGAAGTCCCACAGATCCAACCACCTTGTCTCTCCCCAAAATGTCACATCCCAGTGACTCATGTCCTTTCGTGACAACACTTCCCACTGATTTTTAGGCCTCTTAAACCTGTCAGTGTTTCAAATTTCCATAAATACAATTCCAGTCGAACTCTTCTGTCTGAGCTGTTTCCCCTCAGAATTCCTGCTTTTCCAGGCACTTCTGGGAGGCTCTTTTGGTTCCCAGCTGCCAAGGGGAGGTGGGCAGGCCCAGAATCTGCTGGGGATTCAAGTTTGGGTACTTAAATTATGTGCCCATGAAAATTTCCTCAAAATCATTATTATTTTTTTATATTAAACTGCTCTTCACAACAGACACAGAACCTTAAGAACCTGGTCAACATCTTTATCCAGTTGTCTGATTTCACTGATTTAAGAATTGTATCATAAGGCACCCTCTACTATCATTAATTGCTGTTAAGAATTCCATGATGAAACAGTAACAACACATTCACATGAACCACAGATCTCACAGTAAATCCTTTGGGAGACTTTGCATCCATCAAAGCCAATGGAAAAGAAGAAATGCCAATATAAAAGTAATGCTGAGACAGCTCTTCAAGCTACAGTTCATTTGTGTTGTCTGCATTCAACCTGAGAAAGTTTGATGGCATCCACTCCAAACTGGAATGGCATGGAGACAGCAAAGGGAGGGGCAGCACTGGGTCAGGAGCTGCTGAAAAACAGATCTGGGAGTTGTCAGCAGATTGTAACACTGGAACCTGTGAGCATCAACAGCAGTGCCCTAAAGAAGGACAGAAAGACAGGATGGAACAAGGTAAAATGATCTCTCCATGACTAGGAGCAATTGGGACACTCCAGGAACAAAAGGATAAATATCAAATTGTCAGAAGAAGAACCTGAAGAAGGCCAACATATGGGATCAAAAAGTCAGAAAATGCATCAATCTCACTGCCCACAGCAGCAAGTGAAGAGGTGGGAAATATAAGATCCAACCCACAGACGTGGCAATATTGAGCTGGGAACAGTGTGGAACCCAAGGACCATATTGGGAGAGGTTTGTCAAATATTTGACCAAAATAAAATTCATCAATGAATGACATACACTTCTAGCTTCCTTTTTAATCCTTGTAATAAATCCCCCCAAGAGTTTTATAGGAGAGGCTCTTCTGCAGTTCTGTGTAGGAAGAAAACCCAAAATGATGTTACACTATTCACTGAGAGAGACATTGAAGAGCCACAGGGCTCTGAGCTTGCTGGGACACTGCCAGGCTCCCCCACTCACACAAGGAATGGAAAGACAGCCTGGATTAAACCTCATTCACTGGGTTTTACAAGGAAAACCACCTCCTTTCCTACAGCACTGAGGGCTCTGGGCTGGGCTGGTTGGGCTCAGCAGCCTCCCAAAGTCTGCAGGTGATTTGAGCTGGCAAGAAATAATCAGGTTTGCCAGTGAGGAAGGGATTGAGTTGGGTGCTGAGCCTGAGGATTTCTTCCTTATCAACAGTAATTAAAACGCTATCTTTTTAAAAAAATTGTTTATAACCAGATGGAGATGCTTTAAAGCTGCAGAAACTGAAGGGGAAAAAAATGTAGTGGAAGACAAATGTTTTGAATTAAAAATTGTTAACTTTCTTTAAAGCTGCCTGCTGGCCCAAAATCAAGAATTACCCAAAGTGTGAGATGGTGGCAGGCTCAGGATGTCCCTCATTTACTGAGGGGCTGCAGAAGTCCAGGAAGAAGAGGCAGAGCCTTGGGAGGAGCAACCTGCTGCTTTCCTGCTCCTGGGAATGAGTGCAGCAGGGTTTGGAGAGAGAACGAGCTGGAAGTTGATGTGAAGCTGAAGGAGTGGACACAAACATCTTAAGATTGGGTTATAATTATAATCAAGTGTTGGTTGTGTTTTCTATTTTACTGTTACTATTTTTATTATGTGTTTCATCTGCCTCCTCAGTTTTGCCATATTGAGCCGAGGAGGTGATTTAAGTGTGTGTTTGCTCATTTTTGAGCTCTCCTCAAGGTGTGTCTTCCTCTCTACCAAGTGAATCAACAAAAAATGAGAAAAATCTTGGTTCAGCTGAAAACTTTTGGAACTGTTTTACTCAAAGAGGGCACTTAAGGCACAGGAGAAACAGATAATAAGTGATTGTCATAGAAGAATCCAGCAAAAGCATCCAAGGAGTTAACAGGGTCAGGAAAAGAAGTTGGTCTTGCTAAATATAATTTACGTGCCCCTGAATGTATTGAGACACTGAATGATCAAAGAATCACTGTTGATCAAAGAATGGACATTGATTAAGTCACTCAATAAAGAATTTATTGGTCAGTAAATAAGGAAAAAAAAAAAGCCAAAGAATTGCCCAGTAGATTCAATAAGACTCGGTGTAAATGGGCAATTAAAAGGTGACAATGGAAAGTGAAAGGAAAGACGTGAAAACGCCTGTTAACAAAGCAAAGGATGATGGACAGGTAACAACCTAATTATCAGGAATCTGTGGCAGGACACAAGCTGAGACAAACATCTAAAAGGCGATTGTGTTGCGCTGCGCAGCTCGCGTCCGTCCATTCTCACAACACCCTTTGAAACGGGACAATATTGGGATTTCTTTGGAAAGAAAAGAGAGCTGAGCGTTGTCATTCCGAGGCCAAGCTCCCCCGAGGAGCCCAGATGTTCAGCTGAAAATAAAGCACGAAATCTATGAGAAAACAAGGAACTGGCTCTAAGTTTCTTTTTCTTAAGCGAGCAAACCATCACAAAAGGTAATATTGTTCCCTGAAGGGTGTCAGTGCAAGAGATGGGGCCAGCAGGGTGCAAAGACAGTGCTGTCCCTCCATCAAATCCCTCTCATTGCTGGTATTTTCTACAGAGCAATAACGTTGGCAAAGAGAGAAGAAGGAATTTTCCAATCCACGACAGAGGCTGGAAGCAACAAGATGCAAAAATGAGCTCAGTAATCAAGATAAAACCAAACTGCAATCCCAGCGCACCACAGCAAACACATCCAGAGCCCTCTGCTGCAGCCAACTCGCTGGGAAGAATTAGACAAAAGGACAAAAGAGTCTCTCTCCAGCAATAACACTAAAGCCAGCTAAAAGCTGCCGGGCTGTCCTTAATCCCATTGAGCGATTTTTCACACTCGTGGATGGCAGTTTTCCCCCTGGAAGCTGTAATTCTCCCACCCGTGGAGCTGCCTGTCCCCAGCGCTGGGGGACAATAGATCTCACACACACAGCGACCATAAATCCCCGGTGTGCACACTCCGGTGGCAGGCACAGATAAATGAGTGTCACGGGCTCTCCTACCCCGCTGGCATCTCCATCTCTGGTGATTTAGATCCAGTTTCCAGCTCCATCTCCTCATCCCTCATTTGCCGTTATGGCATTAAACAATTCTCCTGGTGTTTCCCATCAACACCCTCCCTCAGCCTCAGGATGCTGTGACTGGAAATGATGACACAGAGTCTTTTCACTCTTCTGGGAATGACTTTTTGTGGGTTTGTGTGGGTAGCACCCAGCTCCTGACCCCCCCCTGCTGCTTAGATGGGGGGAAAAAATGGAATAATAAAAAATATAAAATTAAAGAAGATAAATATATGCCAAGAACCAGAGGAATGGTGCTGAACACAAGTGACAGAGGCAGTGCCAGCAGAGTGGAACAAAGAGGATGGAGCTGGTTTCAATGGGAGCATTCAGGAGGAAGCATTGCTGGCACTCACTGGCACATGGCAGCAATAATCTCCCCAATCCAGTTTCCATGGAAAGCCAGAGCACTGAGCACAAGTAAAGAAGTGCCAGCACGTTTTAAGAGCATGAAACATTCTCAAAGGAGATGGAGAGGGGACTCCTGGACAAGGGCCTGGAGTGACAGGATGGGGGGAATATCATCCCAGAGGACACAGATGGGATATTGGGAAGGAATTCCTGGTGGGATTCTCTGGATCCCTGGAATGTCCAAGGCCAGGCTGGAGACACCTGGGACAGTGGGAGGTGTCCCTGCCCGTGGCAGGGGTGGGACTGGATGGGTTTTAAGGTCCTTCCCACTCCAAACCATCCCATGATTCCACGATCATCTCTGTCTCAGAGAAAATCATCTCCGTCCCAGCCAAAACCATCCCAGTCCTACAACACAGTGGAACCAGGGGGGGAAGACCCTCATCAGAATTTTATAGCCAAATGTAGTGCAAAGATTTTATTACAATCAGCAGCTACATGTTTTATTCATCCCCCAAAATATGATCAGTGCCTTCAAATTATTTATTTTCACCCTGTTTCCAAAACTGAAGAAAATACGAAGCTGACTTACAAGAACAAGGTCTTGATCACCAAGAAGTTCAGCTCTGCAAAGCTCTTAAAATCTTTTGTGCCTGAAATCAGGATGTACAAAATTTCTTGTCATTACAGTATTTTGTTCTGCCTCACAATTCTTAATTTAAATATTTTGTGATGATAGAAATTAGAAAATAAGAAAAAAGATTAAAATAAGAGAAACCTGTTGCCTTCACTGTGTATTTTAAATGCCTCCCTGCTCTCAGGTTCTTTCAGGGTGATCATTACCAATTCCTATAAAACCAATGTATTCTTTATTTTTATAAAAAGACAGTTAACAATTGTCCTAAAGTTAAGAGAATTTCCTCCATTTTCCAGCTGAATCAAAGCCTGTTCTGCAGTGATTTGCAGCACAGCACATGATTTCTAGCAGATGCCTCTTTTAGCAGATATTATTAGCTTTGAAACCAGCCATAAACTCTCAGGTCAGAGAAGGATAAAAACTGACAGTAAGAGGCTCAAGTAAATGAAGGTAAATACATCAAACAGTCTGTTTAACACAGGCACCACATGAGTCAGTGCTGTTGCAGGGAAAGTTAATTCCACTCAGAAAAACACTCATTTTTGAGACTCAAAGGCAGCAAATTTTGTTGAGGTGAAAGAACAGGGAAAGGGAGGAAAAACAAGGCAAGGAAGCAATGCCTGTCATTGCAGTGAATTCTGCACCAACATGCAGAGAGTTCCCATCTCCACCATCCTCTTCCCAGGAATCTCAATATTTCTGTCTGTGAAAACCCAAAAAACTCTTCCTTAAGTTTTCCAGGATATCAGTAACCCCATTCCAAAGCCACAAGTCTCTCTGGTGGCTTTGCTGACACAGGGACTAAAACTCAAATGTGCTCCTAAGTCTGTAAGGAAATTCTCTCTCAGTTTGAGTTATTTCTATACAGGCCCATGGAAATCTCTTTAAATTCCAGCTGAGGTGCAAATTCCACAGTGGGACGTCTCAGACTGGTCCAGGAGCTCAGGAGATGTCACCCCTCCCTCTGCTCTGCCCTCTGGACACTGTTCTCCCCTTGCCAAGTGAGACCAGGTATCACCTCAGATCTACAAATAGTAACAAATAATTATAATTTTCACTAGAAATACTTTTAGGAAAGTCATAAATTGTTTTATGAGGGGTTTTTTTTGCATTTATCCTTAATTTTACAGTGCCAGAATAATTATGGTGAACTCAGATACTGTTTGGGAACTGGGAAAAGGGGGTTTTGATTATTCTTACACAGATAATCAGCACATACATGGTCCAAATTGCAAATGAGTTCCTACACAAAGAACATCATGGAAATCTTTTCCATAAACTCTTCTGACTTATCCAGACAACAAAGAAATAATCAAATTTTTTCCTTTTACTCTGAGCAGTGTTGTTGAATCCACTCTAAATTATGTGATATAAAACTTGTGCATCATTCCAAAAACTTGCTGGGCTTTTCAGGGGCACAAAAGCTTTCTGAGCTCAGGGTAAAGATTCCCACCCAAGCACAAGATAACAACAGTCCCACTTTACCTTGAAAAGTCAGAACTAAACAGACAAATCCAGACGAAGTGTAATTTCTATTGGCAAAAAAACCTCACATTTATTCCATTGTTAATACATAAGAAGGGATTTATTTGCTATATTTGAATTTGATTTCAGCACATTAAAAGCAGAATCTGCTGAATAATTTAAGCTTTAATGTATTTCCCTGAATGGAACACGGTCTCCTGAGAGGAGAGAGAAGAATCAGTTTACATTGTGCAAATGGACAGTAGTAAAGAAAGATTTCCCCAAACACAACAAGTCAATACAATTTACAATCTTTGCCTTGAAACCACCATAAATCTGGGGTTTCATATTTTACTTAATGCAAAACTCTTGTAGCTGAGCCATAATGGTGTCTCATTCTCACACATGAATAACTTGGATGGTTGGAAGGAAAACAAGAAGCATCTGGGTGGAGAAAGGGAAGAAGAGTTGAAATAAATCAAAACTAGGGGAGAAGGATAAACTGCTTCTCTGATGCTTTGAAAGAATTCAGAATGCAGAGCTAAAGCTCTTCAATTCCAATCAGGAGCATCAGCCTGGAGACTGAAATATTGCCATGATTTCAGAGAGGAGGGAGATGTTGAACCAGCAAAGTACCTTCCTTGGGTTCTCAGCATGTGCAAACTGAAGGTAAAAATTCCACATATAAAGGCCTGTTAATGTGAAATTGCAGAAATTCTGCCTTCTGTAGCCTTTGGGCAAAACTAGAGGTGCATCAGTGCAAAGGGTGAATTTTAGTTGTGAGGACTAGAGAGAGGATTCAGTCAAAGAAAAGGAAACCTTTTGCCTTGATTAGCAAGTCCAAACTTTGGGGAAATGCCAAAGGATGGGAGAGAGAGTTCAAAGCATCACTGAGTCTCTGCTGGAAGTTCTCAGGTTTGATTTCCCAAATGCCAGAATTCAGGAGAGGGGCTCTTTTTACCCTTTCTGATGTGCAGGATAACATTTCTCATACCTTGAATAATGGTTTCAATTTGGACTTCAAGCATTCAGACATTACATTATTACAAATGAGATAATTGCTGTTAAAATGCAAACAGATTTGTTCTTTTAGGGCTTTTATTTAAGCAGAAGTGCAGTCAGGTGTTTGGCCAATGAGTCAAGGGACTCAGCAGAGCTGTCACAAAAAAAACCCACTTCGCCTGGTCCAAGACACCACTGGGGGCCAAGGAAACCAGAGGCAAAGTGGCCAAAGGAGATGCAAAAGAGAGCAAAAATTTGACAAGGCCTGGATCAAAGCTCCTGAAGCTCCCTGCAGGGAATCTGCCTGGAAAGGGCTGCAGGAAATGTCATCTCCCTTATTATAATCAAATTATTCTTTATTAGGAGGATGGGGAAAGGGCAGAGAGGCAGGGGGTTGCTCAGGAGGTTCTGCCACCCAGATAAACAGGGGAGGGGAGAAATGGTCTTGGCAGCCAGAAAAATATCACCTTGGGCTGACCTGGATGATGGTTAATTACCAAGCACCAAATTTTGCTAAAAGGCAAATTTAAAGATAGAAAGCACGAAAATCCTGAGAGAAATAAATAAGTTTTAGGGGTGGCTGAAGGCAATGGTGTTTCTCAGCAGCTGGAGGTCTGAGGACAGTAAATTATAGCAGGTTGTATCCAATCTGCACAATCCCACCAAGGTCTCACTTGGCCATTCATTGGACAAATACCTTTCAAACACCTAAAACACAATTTATTACAACATAATTTAATTCCAGGAGGAATTCCATCTCATGTGCACTGATCAAAACCACAAGGAGTGAATATACAGTGAAGAGTAAAATTAAAACCAGATTATTTTTAACAGCCAACAAGTTCTTCTGTTCCATCCCATTCACTACTAAAAATTCAGAATATCCCAGGGTTAAGTCAGGAGGCACTTAAAGCCCTTTTCACTCCTGTCACAAGAACCAGGTTTTTTTCTGCCACATAAACCAGAAAGACATAAATTCACAAGGGAGGTTCCCTCTCTCCTCTTTTTTCTTATCTTTATTTTTAATTCTGTCTTGCAAGGAGCTTTCAGTATTGTTTCTTCAAACAGCCAAGTCTAAAAACAAAAGGATAACTTCTAAACTTTCTGGGAAAGGCTGGAAAATCCAAGATGAAATAGAGGAATGTACAGAGCAGTATCAAAAATGTGTCCCTTGGGAAAAAGCTGGAGTTAAGGGTGTTATTTTATTTTTTAAATTCCCACTGTGAGCTTTTTGGGATGCAGGAATTCTTAGGGTTCTCTCACTTTTTCCATGTAAAAAAGCACAAATTGGAATTTTTACTTTGCTGCTTTCAAAGCAGACAAATTAAAAGCACATTGTTCTTTCTCTCAATCTCTGATATTTTTCCTGTATCACCTCTTTTGGCCAAAATAGTTTCTGAAAACCAAGGAAAATCTTATTTAGGGTTATTTTGATTAAGCTGCATCGATTATAATTTTAAAAAAATCGGATATTCAGTAAAATTCCTGACTGTTTAAGCAGGAACAGGCCTTAGAAAGCAAAGCCTGGGAATGGGACATTTAAATGTCACAAGAAACTTGTGAACAGGCAAACCCATCCTGTCTGCACCCAACCCAAGGCATTCCTTCTAGAAAAGTGTCATCTGGAGAAGGAACAAACTCCTTCTCAACAAAAAAATCCACTCAAATCTCACCATAAACAGCCCAAACTCCCCCCCACAACGTGTATTCTCAGGATTTTTTCCCCCTGAAATGTGTCATTTAAAA
Source organism: Neodrepanis coruscans (assembly GCA_013400695.1). NCBI lineage: Eukaryota > Metazoa > Chordata > Aves > Passeriformes > Philepittidae > Neodrepanis > Neodrepanis coruscans. The sequence goes on along the minus strand of VYZS01004338.1, from coordinate 46,029 downwards.
AAGGCCCTGCTTAAAGTTTCACTTTCCATTTAATGATTAGTTTTATTTAGACTCCTCAGTGACACATTAGGAGGCAATTTCCACATTTATTCCATGTAAAAAAGGCCATTTCTTCCCAAATCACCCCAGGGCAGCAGCTCTGCACCTCCAGGACCCAACCTCTGCCAGCTCACATTGTAGTGAGGAAATGTCCTTTAGATTTAGTGGGGGTTTTACAATTTTTTTTTACCATTTTTCAACTTCCCTAATCAGTTTATTTCCCCAACACACTCTGATTAGCTGATGCACATTATTTTCCTGCTGCTTCTCCCAGAATGTCAGTCCATCCCTCTCCTCTCTGTTGAACAGCTCTCCAGCTGTTCTCCAGCAAGATATTTCCTCATTCCTTCCTCCTGCAGCCCACACAACACCAGGACAACATTTACTGGAAGTGAGGAAAAGCAGAAACTTTTCAAACTGCTGAAGAAAAGCCTCTGGATGAGCATCAAAAGCAGAGACACAGTGATGGGACAAGAAGAAATGGCCTCAAATTGGGCCAGAATGGAAATTAAGGAAAATTTCTTCACTCAGAGGGTGGAACTGTGGAATCAAAATCCATGGAATCCATTAAATTAAATCCATTAAATTAAATCCATTAAATTAAAAATCCATTTAAAAATGTGTGGCTGTGGCCCCTGGATGGTTCAAGGTTGGACCTGGCAGCTCTGGGTTCGTGGTTGGAGTTGATCTCAGATCTTTTCCAACCTAAACAATTCCATAATTCTGTGTTTCCCAACAGTTGTCCATCTCCTTGTCCCCTCACCATTTGCATTTTGCATTGCCCACATTTGTAAAAAAACCCTTTTCATTCATTTTCTCAGAGGCCATAAAATCAGCTGTAAAAATTTCATGCCCATTCTAAAGCTGAAAACTCAAAGGAAAATTCAGGATCTTTAGGAAGGCAGTGGAATATTCACTTAGAGGCTGAGCTGCAGTTGCACTTTCCTCCTGCAAAGGCCAAAAACTAAGTTTTCACTCTCTTTATATTTGTGACCAGCATCCAAAGCAGTTTTATCTGCATCCACACCCCCTTTGGGTGAATAAATATGTGCTCCCACATGCATTTATCTCTATATATCTATTTATTGACACATATCCCTCCTTTTAATTCTTTTATTTTCTCTTTACCACCACAACCATTTTAGGTGCCTTCCCACCTTTTCCTGGGGGCACAACACACCAAACCCCTCCCAGAGAAAAGCTATTTTTCTCTCAGCAGGGCTCTGTCCTCTCATTTTTTCACTTCTTTGGATAACTAATAAAAGTTCCCCTTTTATTGCAGCTCTCCAGTTCCTGCTGGTCTATGAGCTCTGCCTGTCTCCAAGGCTAAAAATGTGCAGATTTTTAGTTGTTTTCTCTCACTTGAGGTGCTTAAAATTCCTTATCCCAAGGTGAAAGCAGAGCATCCTCTGCTCCCATCACTTCTTGCCATCAAAGAGGCTCAGGGGTAGTTTTGCCCCATAGTAGAAAGAAGTGCAGGATCTTTACTGTGCTTTTACTTTTGAACTGATAAGAAAAAGAAAACTCCCCTCAAGGTACAAGAAACAAATGTGAAACTTTGGAGCAGTTGAAACAATCCCTTTCTGTGCTCCCTACCTGTGAAGTTGTTAAATTCAGCTCCAACCTGCCCTTGGACACTCCCAGGGATGGGGCAGCCACAGTTTCTCTGGGAAATCCATCCCAGTCCCTCCCCACCCTCCCAGGGAGGAATTCCATGCACAAATCCAACTTAAATTTCCTCTCTTTCAGTTGGAATCTTTGTCCTCTCACTCCAGTTCCTGCTAAACAGTCCCTTTCCAGCTTCCCCTTTAGATACTGGAAGGTTCCTCTGAGCTCTCCCCACAACTTTCCCTTCTCCAGGGAAAATAATAAATACAATTTCTTGAAAGAGTAATAAATATTAATAAATAAAATTAATCAATAAAATTAATAAATCATGCAAGTAACTCCACAAATCACCACCTAAAAGAGGCTCATCCAAAGAAAAATTGTGAGCTGAATCACCAACTGTGCTGCAGAACTGTTTTAACCACCCATTTCCAATCAAATTTCACAAATTACCCCCATTTTCCTGGAGGTGCTGATGGCAGTGAAGGAGGACAGGGCATTGCTGAAGTTTGAGAAAGTGATAAAGAACAAAATGCAAGAGCAGGTTCTGTGTTATTACAGGAATTAAATGAGAGCAGCAATGATAAATCCTCCCTGGGAGCTGAGATGTGCCAGTGAAGTGGGAAGAAGGAAAATGTGATTGAGGTCACCTCTACTTAACCTTTCCTGGGGAGGAAAAAGCAGGTAAAACAGAGAGCTCTTAAAACCAGGAGCAAATGGAAAGTGATTCCACTTAATATAAGTTACCTAAAGGTCAGTGCTCAGGGTAAAAAGAAATCAAATGGGGGAAAAAAAAAAAAGAGATTTTCAAATGAGGTTGGCTGCTTCCAAAACGTGAAAAAATGTCACCTCCCGTCATCTCTGCAGAACTAAAGCTCTGATTCCTTGTCCTTTGGGCTTGTGAGGAGGAGAAATATGGGAATGACTGGTGGCACCTTGAGCCTGGGGGTGTTTTTTGGTGAGTTCTTCACATCAGTAGTTTTAATCACTCTTAGACATCATTGTATTGCAAAATATACCAAAAATACACACTCAGCTCAATGAATTTAATTTTTCAGAGGTTGTTGCTAAGAATGAGGAGGTTTGGGGATCAATCTACGACATCAAACTGTTTTTCATGTCTTTAAAGAAGGTTGGGTGACTCATAGGAGTGAAGTCCCAACAGGGCTGACTGTTACTGGCGTTCCTAAATATAATTCCATGGAGAAGAATTTGCAGGATCAAAGATGCAGAACAGCCTCCCTTCCGAGAGATGAGAGAAAGGATATTCTTGCCTTGAGAGAAATAATCACAATCAGTTTTAATAGATAAATAATTGAGAGATTGAGTTTTTTCAAAGATGGATATGATTGACTTAAAAAGAAATAAATTGTGAGCATGTGCCTTAATCTGTGTGCATGGAAAAAATTACTGTTATATCCAATAATAAAAAAAATTCCAAACCAAATCCACATTTCAATATTCCAGTTAAAAAACTCATGTATCAACTCTGGAATCCTCATGTCAACCAGTGTCCCTGCATTGCACTGGTGAGTTTAAGAGTCAGAGTCTGATTCTTGGGTTTCTTTAACTGTTTAATGCCAAAGTATCTTGAAAAACTTGATAACAATTCATTAAATGATGAGCAGCTTCATTCTGGAAGGGGGTTTTAGAGCTTTAATGCCGGACTGCAAAGATAGATTAGCTTAAAATTTATTCTGTAATTAATTCCCTGGAGAGAAATCCATTTGCATGTAAAAAGAAGGAGACTTAATTAATGGCCAGATATATTTAAATTGATATATCAGCTACTCACAGACAATTGTGGCTTCATTCCTTCTTGAAACCCAACACAGCCCTGAGTGGGATTTTTACAATGTACAACAAAGCTGTAGAGAAGTTTTTTTTATGAGTAAAAGAAAAACTAATCCTTTTTTTTTTTGATTCTACTAATTCAGTAGATATGGAATTATTGAGATTGACACTGGTAATGGTGAAAATTGGGTGGGAAGGGGCTTGGAACAACCTGGTCTGTGGAAGGGGGTGGAATTTGAGGAGCAAATCCAAAGCATTCCATGATTCTGGATTTTTAGTAAGGAGCTGGTCACAAAAGGGGGGAATATTTTAATATTTTAACAATTAGTCCAAAAGACACAAAATTAAAGGAGAGTGAAAGTCATGGAGGTGGATTTGAACTACTAAATAGCTACTAAATACAAGGAATCAGCTGAGCAGGGAAGGAATCTGGTACAAATCTGGGGATAATAAATTCCTCCCAACTGCTGAACTTGCTCTGGTTCAGAGGAACCAGGTTCAATTCCACCCCTGTTTTGTCCTTCAGCTGATGCTGATATTTAACTATCTCAAAATCAGGCAGCATCAATTTTTCCTGGGTGTCTATAAATCAATATCATCAGGTCAGCCTTCAAAAAACAGCAGTGACTCCCAGTTCTGCAAGAATTATCAGGGTTTTCCCATGGATTTTTGCCACATTTTTTATGCATTTTTATTGTCTCCCTATATACATTTCCAATAAAATATCACCACTGCATCCCCAGGGAACCAACCAACATCTGGGTTTGTCCAATTTGTTGGAGACACAATGAGTAAAAAAATGCATTACAGTCATAAATACAGAGAAATTCCTTTTAAGAACGTAGAAATACAGTTTTTCCCCCAAGAAAAATATGGAGGGACCCTGTTTCAGCTTCTTGAAAAACTCTAAATATCAGAGCAAGTTAAAATACAGGTTGGTTTTATGGAAAACTCCCACACAAATGCTGTCACTTCCATTAGCTGGTTTATATATAAAATATAAATATAATGGAGGGGTGACTGGCTCCCTGGACAATTAAAAATATTGATTTGATTTTAAGATTCTGGAAAAAAAAACAAAAACCTGAGAGTGAATTTCAATGTGAAATTGGGTAAAGGAGTTATTTGTTTTTATTAAGCAACACTGGTTAAAAAGAAAATTCAAAATATAGTCAGGCAAATTTTGCACAGGGACTCCCTTCAATCCATTTTCCATAGAAATTGTATGGAATTGAAATTATTGTCACATGCTCACCTGCCTTGGGAGGGGTCCTGATGATGATCTTGCTGTTTATCACCAAACACAAGCAGACAACAAGAGTGATATTTTTAAATTAAAGCAGAAAATCACTTGACATGGCCTTAACTTCCCTACAATGAGCTGACACGTTGTTGAGAATCAAAGCTTTCAGCTACAACGAGCACATAACAAATCAAATTAGGGGAACAAACTCACTCAGAGCACTGGAGCAGAAAAGAAAAAAAAAAATCACTTTGAAAATCACATTCGTGTGTTCCCAGGATATTCCTACACAAACCTGAAAAGAGTTCTCATGTCCAGGGGAGGTTTTTCTTCCCTGAAAGACACAACTTTGCCTTTGCCAGGTGCCAGGGTGACATGAAAGATGCTGCAGATGGTGTTGGGTGTAAAAGAGGAGGCTTGCAAAGGAGTTGGAAGAAAAGGAGCTGGAAGAGGTGGAGTTTTTGCCATCTGAGATCTCCCTCCTCTGATTTTTTTTTGGTTATTTCTGGGAATCTCACAGCACAGCTAAAGCTGCTGGAATTTAAAAGGCAGGAAACTTCAACAGTGCAGCAGCACATGCAATTATTTCTGAAGGATTTCAATAGCAGCTGATAAGAAACGAAATCTTTTGCCTTTCTAGTTGCATGAACTGGTTAAAATCTGAGGAGGAAAATCTGGGAGATTTGTTCAGTTCTGTGTTTCCATGAGGATTCCCCCTCAGAGGGCACGTGGTGATGGAAATGGCTGGAACAGGATCCCAAACACCATCAATATTCAGAGATTAATATTTATATTTCTAGTCCAAAACCCAACCCATAACCATAACTGTTATAGGCAGTGTCTTCTGCAACAAATTGGGTTTAAAAAAAAATAACAAAATGGGTTTAAAAAATAACAAAATGGGTTTAAAAAATAATATCTGCTTTCATCACACAGCAGAGTCCACTCTTATTTAAAGAGGCAATAAATAGGAGCTAAATTATGGCTTTTATACTTAAATATTTCACAAAACTTCCCTAAATCTCCTTTCCATCAACAGCAGACTGGTGGCTTTGCAGAGAATGTTCATCCAGTCTGTCACTTGAAATGTCTCTCTTCAATAATTAACAGAAATACTTAAGTTGCCCAGATGTTTCCATGTCATGGCTTGTCACATAAATTGTAGAGCTGGGGACTTGCAGGGGTGTATTTGAAGATGTGCTGCTGAGTAACTTTGAGCAGCCATGAATAAGATATGGGACCTTTCATATTTCACTGGATGTGCACGAGAGTTTCTGTCACTGGGAAAGGAAAGTAGGAAGGAAATATTCCCTCAGAACACAACTTGGAGTGAATTGTAGGGAGGCAACAAAGCCCATCTGGAGGCTCCTCACCCACAGAGGGCACAGAATCACAGAAATTAGAAAGGATCTCCAAGGTCATTGAGTCCAACCTTGGACCAAAACCCACCCTGTCCACCAAACCTGACTGCAAGTGACACATCTGCTCAATTTGACACTTCCAAGGGTGAGGACTCCACCACCACCCTGGGCAGCCTGTTCCAACAATTGACCACCCTTCCTGGGAAGAAATTTTCCATGATATTCCATCTAAACCTCCCCTGGCTCAGCCTGAGGGTGTTCCCTCTCCTCCTGTCCCTTATTCCCTGGGAGTGGAGCCCGACCCCCCCCAGCTCCCCACTCCTGGCAGGGATTACAGAAAATTCCAGGGGCCCCCTGATCCTCCTTTGCTCCAGGATGAGCCCCCCCAGCTCCCTCAGCTGCTCCTGGAGCTCCAGCCCCTTCTCTGACCATGTTCTAACCTAAAGAAATAAGACCTTTTTTGTGTGTTCATATACACTGAAGGCCAATGTTAACTGAGAGACAGAAGCGAAGCTTTCCTGCCTGTCTGCTACTGAATAAACTGACAATTAAAAAAAGTTAAACCCAGGTAGAAACCCAAATTTTTCTCATTTCTATTCCCTGTGACAGAACCAATAGAATTCCCATATTGCTGGCAGGTTCATGTTGTACTGGTCTGACTTTAATCTGTTCACATTAATGCCCTTTGCATTCCCCATTCTCCAAGGAGTCATTTCCTGGCTTAAACACCAGATCAGGGAAGAAATTCACTCCCAACCTGCAAAACACAAAGTGGTGGGAGGCCCTCAGCTCCCGTCCACCTTCCCCTGCAGCCTCAGACCTCCTGGTGTCCCACCTGGAGCTGGAGTTCCACATCCTTCCCTGCATCAGGAGGGGTTTTTATCTGTCTGGTACCTCCTGTGTTGGTGATGCCACTCTTTGCAGTTCCAGCTTGAGCTGAATGACACAAGTTTTCCAGCAGTTGCACATGGGCTGCTGTTGGGTTTGATTTCCTTGGAAAATCGTCCTTTCCAATCTCATGTGGAAAATGCTCTCAGAATTCAGGCACCTCTAAAATATTATCTAAAGAGAGGAGACCCAGACCTTGTACCAACAACACAGCACAGGAATTGCAGCAGGAGCACTTGGCAAGCACAGAAATAGGATTTTCAGGGATGGTTTCATTGACATCTCAGTACAATTTCTCTCAGTAAGTTCAGATATGTGGAAAGAGTGCTAAGGAACAGATGTGTCTGGGGAGGAGGTGTCTTCTCCAGCACAGCTGTGCTTTGTATCCATGGAGGAGGCAATCCCAGAGCTCACTCAGCACCTCTGGGGAGTGGGGGGAAGCAGCCAGATGTTCACAGAGACACCAACAGGCTGCAGATGTCTTATGTCTCCTACTGCTTCCCTCAGTCCTTCAGCTTCCAGGTGTGATCTCAGCCTGGGATCACTTGTGGCTCCATTTTCCCCCAGTTCTCACCTCCCTATTCCACCTCCCAGAAAAAGCTGCTTCCTTGCTTTTTGGCTCATGGACTTTCTCACCAGCATTTGGTAAAACCTTTAATTAGAAAATTCCCAGAGCCTGGAGCTCAGCAGCAGCTTTTCCTCGAGGGAAAATTGCAGAGTGAAACAAGTGCAAAGCTGCGAGGATGGATTTCTTCACAAGGAAAGTGTTCCAAGCCAAAAAGTTATGGATGCATTTTGGTTGGATCTCACTCAAAATGACTAAGCAGTTTTCAGTTTGAATTGTGACTCATCCTTCCATGGTTCTTCTGCCTGAATTTCTGCTTTGTTTAAGCAGAATCCATTTAAAGCAAGTCCTTAGGTATACCATGACTTCCAGGCAGGAGAAATTCCAGGCAGTGGAAATTCCTCTTGCAGCTCCTCTCCTCAGGATCAAAGGGAAGAATCTGCTTCCCTGCTTAACTCAACACTGAGTAGCATTTTTTTCATGCAATTAAGTGGATGATAAATTGTCCCTGATCTGTGAAAAGGCAAAGATAAAGGTCTGTTATGATAATTGGCAGGGGTAGCAACTACTTTTGATGTGCAAGTTTGGGCTCCCCAATCAAATGGAGGGAAACACCACCTATTAATTTATGGCCAGGGGAATTATCATTTATCTGCCTGATTTACCTGCATCACTACAACAGCTGTTCACTGCCTTTCCATTGAACACTTATTGATCTTTCCTTACACTTTAAAGACAAATGTAAAGATTTCACATTTGTTAAGCTGCTTGTTGTAAGACAAAGATTGATACAACTCCCTCTTTCAGTGTAAAACACAAAAGAATTGTCAAATCACATCCAGTTCCCTTTGAAATTCCAGCCCTAGAAAACAGGTGTATTTGTTGCACAGCTGGTACAGGGCAGGAAGTTTCTTTCCAGAAGGACTGGGGATGGTGAAGGCATGAAAATGATGGGAAAATATAAAAAGGAGACATTGCTGAGGTGACAGAAACACTGAGGAAGAGGAAATTGTACCAAAAAAAGAGCCTCAGGGCAGGGAAGGGGTGAGAACCTTTATAGGTAAAGATCCTATAAACCTGAAATCAAGGCCAAAAGTCTTAATCATGTTTGTTCAGCCTGAACGGAGCAGGATGAGCACAGACCAGTCATTAAATTAATGGATCTGTCCACTAAAACTTCTCACCTCTTTGGGAAAGATGCTCTGGTCATCAGGATGGTTTAAAACAGTGGGAGACAAATGGCAAAATAGGAAATGAGACCCTTAAAAGCTTATTGTTGCATGGATGAGGGGGGAGAAAAAGCACAACAAAACCCAAAAAAAACACAGCAAAGAGAGAAGTTGTAGTCACAGAAAAGCAGCTCATCTGTTTCTAAGCCTTCAAAACCTTGGTTTGTGTGGTTTTGAATCAACAGTTAATGCACAGCTCAATAAATTCTAGACAGTAGGGATGGAAGGCAATGCTAAAAATAGAATAAATAGACAAAGAAACAAGCTTTGGAAGCTGGAGATATTTTTTAAAAATACATATCTGAACTATGAGGCAGTCAGCTGAACACACACACACATCTATTCAGTTGTACATGGAAATAATCTTCAGATCAGATAAAAATAATGCCTCAGTGTATGTGCACTTCACATAGTTTGCCTTGTGGCTGAAATTCCCTCCACAAACACACAGTTTGACTACTCACATCTGATAAAGTCTAAGAATAGAGTAGCTGAAGAAGTGAAATGTGGAATTGTTACACTGCAGCTCACGGAGTTGTTCTCACGGAGCAAAGAACAACAATATTTCAATGGCTACAAGGTGGTGTTTTCCTTTGTGCTTTTAAAATAGCATAGAATGTGCAGCTCTGCAGCAAGAAAAGGAGACACCACTTCCTCTTTCAGCTAAAATAGCATAAAACCCAAATTCAGTACAAAATCTTCCACCTGCCATAGAGAAGAAAAATAATCTTCTGCTTAGACCCTTCAAAGAATGTGAAACAGCCCTGAAAAATCCTTTTTCCACACACACACAGTCTCACATCCTTTTCTCAAGCCCTCCAGCGGCCAATACTCAGGTCTTTGACTTATTCCTTTGCTCTTAAGAGGCAGCAGCCAAATGGCCAAGACTGAACCTCTCACTCCCAGCTGGGCAGGGGGAATGCAGGGACCTGCTCCCCAGGAGAATTCCAGGAGAAAAGTGTGGGAAAGTGGTGTTTTGTTCAAGCAAAGTCAAAGAAACACCCTGTTTTTCTGGCAGTTCTGATGGCACAATGAAATCCAGCTTGGACACAGAAATATTTGCCCTAAGACAGAGCCATGGGGTCACCTGAGGATCAGGAGGAGATTTTTGCTCCAAATTCCACAGCAAAAAAAAAATATTAGGGATGAAAATTTCAGATTGACACAAGGAGCTCACACATTTGCTTCCAGATGAAAAAAGTCACAGCTTTGGGATGGGCTTAATTTTCCTCTGCCATGAAGGAACAGCCTCTTCTCTGAGGAAAGCAGGGACAGGACAAGGGGACAGAGCCTTAAATTCTGGCAGAGGAGGTTTAGGATGGACAGCAAGAAGAATTCTTCATGGAAAAGGTTGCAGATCTTTTGTGTGTGGGAGAGGTTCACACCTTGGCACTTTAGCACCATCTGTTAAATTACCAGACTTCCAAAAATCCTCTTTTCTCCATTGCTCACAGTCAGGTATGCACTTGAAAACACAAAGAAACTTCAATATTTCAAAGCAGCTGAGTTTTAACATCCAAAAGTATTGCTCTAGCCCAGATGTTAATGTTTTATTCAGTAACACCCTTCGAATTTTACAGACATTTCATGATAAAAAGGTCTCAATGTCTGTGTGCACCCCAGCTCATAATAATTAGGTGCACATTGCTACCACCATATTAAAATGGAAGCTCATAATGAAACAAATGCCTTTCAGCCCTGGGGAAACTGAATTATCATTCAGGCAGATGACAGGAAAACAAAATACCAGCAGCCCCTTGTACAGATTTCACCAGTTCCTGCAAAATGCTTTGGAGGCCCCCAGCAACAGGACTTTGGTTCTCTTCCTATTTGTTTCAATTAATAACATTATCACAGAGATTTGCTCATTCCCAAGTCTTCCTTTCATCATTAATTTTTTAAGCCTTCTCTTAACTTTCCTTCTCTGGTGCAACCACAAAGCTGTGACAAAGCTGCAGCCTCTTTGCCTGGTGCCCAAAGCCACCAGACACTTCAAATTCTGCTTTTCCTTTTGTCCCCACTGAAGCCACTGTCACCAACAGTGACACCTTCCTTGACAAGGCTTGGAAGAACCAACCTCAGCCTTCTGATCCCTTGGCTTTATCCTCTCCTGGGTGTTTGGGGTCAGTGACTCCCTCATGCCTTGGCACAGCACCAAAATACAGGAAAATCCCCCTAAATCCAAGGCATGCAGGACAATATCTGCCAGGCTTTGCAGGGACCCTTTGAGGACATTTCCCCCTTCAGGTAACTCAGGAAATCCTGCTGAGATCACACCAGATCTTACTACAAGTACCTTGAGCCCCAACTATTTAACACAAATATAAAACCCTATAAATATTTCATACCTGAGGACATGGGTTAAGTTTGGACCTGACACAACCCCCTCCCCCTGCAGGGCCACTCTTTAGATTCCACATTGTCACAAACTGATTCACTTTTCAGGAAGGAATTAATGGTGCAGCCTCTTGATTTTTCACTTTTCAGCTCTGCTGCCCCTCAGCTTTGTCAGCCTATTACAGGATTGCTACAAACCCTATTTACCTCTGTAGCCTAAAATTCCCACCTGTCAGACAAGAAAGACATTTAGGAACTAATTTAATCCTGGACAAGGCATCTGTCAAGGCAAAGGGCAGAGTGGAGGGTGTGTTTAATATTCAGAGTCTACTATTAGCACAAGGATAAAACACAGGTTGCATCACTGGGGTTATCAGTCTCCAGACAGCATTTCATGAAGGCTGTGTGTCAGGCACAGCTTCTGCTTTTCTCCCACTCCACTGAAAACAGTGTTTTTCCAGCCAAAGGAAAACACCTTGTTTGAGACTTTGGTGTACAGATGAGGCCACAACCTGCAACATCATTTTCTCCTGTTATTTTTACCAATAACACTCAAAACCTGCAGCTACTCTTTGGCAAAGAATCAAAATGCTCTGGCTTTACAGCGTTTCTAGTCTCTGAAAATTCACTTTCATCAGTCCCCCTATTTTTAACAATTCCAACAAAACAGCACTACCAGCCATCAGGGGAACAAGCAGCACCCACCTCTCTGGGGTTTGTAGCATTGAACTTCCCCCTCCAGCCCTTAGAATTTCAAGGCTGGAAAACCACAGCAATTTACTCACAACTTGTCCTGAAAAGCACCACAGATCAGCCCTGGCATTTGGGTTTGTGCCTTCCTGGGATAGAATTTGGGGATCTCACTGGCCAGGTTTGTTATATCACATCATGTCCTCATTTATTTCCACCCAGCACTGCAAGGAACTGTGTTCCTACTGCTGGAACAGAACTTATTTGAGCAAACAGTGTTAGACCCTGTTCTTCTACACTGCCAACTCTCCTCTCCAACACATTTGGAGGGGCCAAAATATCAGGATCTGGTTTAAACACCTTGAGAGGCATTTGGAGAACACCCTCAGGGCTGGTCCTGCAGGTCCTCATGGGTCCCTTCCAACTCAATGTTCTATGGAGATTCCAGTCAGTATTTGCTGTAAACGACCTCTTGTGCGTTGGAAACAGTTTTGCTGCTACTGAACTTATTATTGTGCCCTTATTAAATGACTCTGAGATGTTATTTTTGCCTTATCATCAGTTTCTTGAGTCAGAGGTTGGCTGAAGTCTCCCTGCCCCCATCAGGTGACAATGTCAGGGAGGGCACTGGGCTCCACATGTGCCACACACTGAAGGAACTGAGAAGTGCCACCAATCAGTTTGGATTTGAAGAAAGCTCCAGAGAAAAGCAGAGAGGGAAGAGATCCAACATCAGCACTTTCCTCATCCATCTTATCTCCTTCCAGCAAAGATTTGCCTCCAGTTGACCCAACTGATGACCTCAGGACCCAAAACCTGCAGGTTCTCTCTGGGGACCCTGAAGAGCTGAAGGCTGTGGTGTCACAAGCCCTGAGCACATGGCAGGATCTGAGCCCTTTTTGGGAGCTGTTCCTTCAGCTCAGGGCCACCCACAATCCATCATCCTGTTCCCTCCTCTCAGCCTGTCAAGGAGTTCAACACGCTGCCCATTTGCCTCAGTGACAAATGGAGCTGCCACAGGCAGTTTTGGGAAGCAAACAGGGGCTCTGCAGTAGAGCAGGACCTTTCAAGCAGCTGCATTTTTGAATTTCTGAGCTCAATTCAGTTTGGCTTTTCCTTGCTGGGGAATAAATAGACTCAGTTTGCTGCCAGAGGTGTCACCCTTTGATTAAGTAACACAAGAAAACCAGATGCTGGCAGGAGCAGGACAGTGAATTTTGATCTTAAAGGGCATTTTATTTGTGTAAGTCTCATTACCTAAGAAACTTTAATTCACTTAGGAATCATTTTGAAAAAAAAATCCATTTCTGTGAGGATCATACAAATTCAATCCCAGGAAACAGAAGGTGCTTTTATATTCAGAGAGCTGAAAAAAAAGAGGCAATTTCACTCAGTTTTTGCCTCTGCTACAATCACTGGAGGTTTCTACACTGCCCCACCTCTTGTCACCTTAGAATCAATCTTTGCTCAAGTTTGAGAGTATTTTTATTTAGTTAAATATATACATTTTACTGAAAGTCACTCTACACTTTTGGGTGTTTTCACACAGACTCCACCCTTCTCCATTTCCCATATATTTTATGCTGCAAAATTAACTTAAACTCCAAATTAAAATTCAATTCCATCCCAGTTCACTTGTCACTTTAGAAATAGGAGCAGGTATCACAATGGACTTCATCTGGATTTTGTCTAAAAATAAACAAGTTCCAATTTCTATTCCAGCTTTTCCTGGGCAAGAAATATCCTCACCTGAAAATCCACCAGAAGGTGGAAAAGAAGGATGAGGCAAAACCCAATCTTATCTTTGATCAAAGATTCAGAATTGAACTGCATTTCATAAACAGAAGGTCCTGGCAAATCCCACCAGCACTCAATATTAGTAAGGAGAGAGTAAAAGGGAAAGTGGGCCTTGAAAATATGAACATTAAAAACAAATATTCTCATATATTGAAAGTGATGCTTCAAGGATGACAAAGACCCTTCAAAAGCCATTTCACTCCAGGATATTTTGCTTTACAAAATTACACCTGCCCAAGTCATTCGTGGTTCCAAGCTCATTTTACTCCCAGGACATTTTTCTCCCTGGCAGCAAGAAGGACAAAAATCATTTGTTCAACCACAGCAGAGGTTGAGAACAGGGAGGGAAACAACAACCTTTTGTTTGGTCAGAATGAAAAGACACAAAGGTTTCTAAATCTAGTGGGTGGGAAGGTTTGCAGCCCTGCATTTCCTGAGCCCTGAGACTTCCTGACCTGGCTGGGAAAAGGGAATAGAGTTAATTATGAGATAATTAAATGCAAATATATGTTTTGGACTTCACTTTTGTGTCCTCACTCAGATTTTCCCCTCGTGAACATCTGAGAGTCTGGTGCTGCAGGTTCATGTTCCTTTATTGCTGCAGGAGCCGCAACCCCAAAAGGTTTCAATCTTCCTACACTTACAACTTTGTCAGAAAAAAATAAAACCCTCCATATGGCAGATCATTTCTCATTTTGAAACCAATTCTAAAGCTGGAATGGGAAAAAAAATCTTCCAATAAAAAATTCTGTTGAGGCATTAACTTATTAATGAAACGAAATTATGAGGCTCTATTCCTCTCTCAGTGCTTTGATTAATTGTATACCTGGTTAATTGAGTATTTAGATGGTTGATCTAAACATGCATCACTTTGATTGAAGGGATAAAAAGTCTTTTCCTGTCTCTGTCAAACCTACAGAAAATTAGTGCCAATGAAGCATTTCTATTCCACCTTCTGCTCTCCACATTCATTGGCAATCCTTAATTTTACCTCTTTCACCCCTAAAAACAAAGCACATGGATTTTATTCACACCCCTCTGAATTATTTTTACATCTCTAAAGGCACAAAGGAAAACCTTTGGTTTCCTCAACTGGTGATTCCAGTTCTGCTTTCCTGCCTCAAAAACATTCCCAGTTCATTCTGCTGAAGGGCTTGGCAATTTTTGGGGAGGGCTCACTCCCTTTTCCACGTGATTTCATCCCCAAATCAACTGTAAAGAGTCCATTCCAACTACTCCTCTCTCCCTGCCTGCACTTGGAATCTAATGAGGGACTCTGGGCTTCACAAAATCCAGGAGCAAACAAAATACTTACTATGGATTCCCCCAAAATTCTTTTCCCAGATCTCTTTCATCATCATCATCATCATCATCATCATCATCATCATCATCATCATCATCATCATCCAACACAAGCTCAGAAATCCCAAGTTCCCAAGTCAAGCAGCCATTCCTTCAGCACAGCTTCTGAAGGACTATTTTGGTTGGAAATTAGGATTTTGTTTCAGGCAAATTATTTCAGTTTGATGTTGGATGTAAAATGTTTCCATTCAAGAAGGGCTTTTCTAACTGGGTGATTGATGCTGCTTTATTCAGCGTAGAAAACTGTGCAGAAGATGAAGGAAGACTCATTTATGGAAATTGGGAAAGTTGAGGCTGCTGGTAGAAGGGGGCTGTGGAGCAAATAAACTAAAATGTGTATTTAAATTAAAAAAAACCTTAGAAAAACAATCAAAACCAACCAAAAAAATACCTGAAAAAAAAACCACAAACTAAAAAATAAAAACAAAACAACCCCAAAAAAGTAAGTCTCCAAAAAAGAAAAAAAAACTAACTCCCTCCAAAAAAACACCTTAAAACTTTCCCTAATAAAAACTATTCTATCAAAAAAAATTCTCCAAAACACAACCCTCCCACACAAAACTCTCCAAAGAAGCCCCCACCAAACAACTCTTTCCTACCTCCTTACAAAAAAATCCCAACAAAACACCTTCTAGAATTCCCAAAAATCACCAACAGGTTGGATTTAAAAGAAAAATTCGGGATGTAAATTGTAAATTGTCTTTGTTGTGAAGTCAAGGAGTTTTGAGTGATCAGGACTGTGAGTGACAGGATCAACTTCATTAAAAAGGGTGAGAATTGCTCTGTTCCAACAATATTTCAGGCAAAATATCTTCACAAAAGATTTATCTGGGTAAGTTTTGGGGGATTGTTTTCTCCTCCCTTTCCAATCCTGTAGTGAAATCCTTCTCCATTCACAAATGATCCTTGAACAAGGAACATCCAGCTCTGATTTTCCACTGCAGCCACAAAACCCTTCAACTCTACCTACATTGGCAGGGGCACAAATATTGCTGTTCTCCCGTTTGGAAACATACCTGGAGCTGGGGATGCTTAGGGAGAGCAAATTGGGCATAATTAGCATTAAAAATTACTTTGGGTGATGCAAACATCGGGCAATTATCCCTTAACAGCTGCTAAATGGTGTTAATTGGCTGCTGTGGCCTCCAGCTTCCCGGCTTTTCCGGAGAAATGCCTATAAATTACCCCAAAATTACTCAATTTGTGACACCACAAATAACGGGAGTGGCCAAAACAGGGGTTTGGAAGGAGGGACTTGAATGAAGATTTCAGGCTGTGGTTGTAAATCTGATTTCTTTTGGCCCAGCTGAGCCTTTCTGGTGTTACCACAGTACAAAATAGCAGCAGATCCAGGTGTTCCACACATCTGTCTGCACAGGTTTTGGGGTGAAAAGTCAGGAATACAAACACAAATCCATGTGTTGAAGACAAGCAACCACCACATGGTTTTATCCAGTTTTCTAGAAACTTCAATACTTTTAAAACAACAGGGAAAATCAAGAGGAGAAGTTCCCAGTTCAGCTCATTCCCATGGAATTTACTCCACCTCTGACAATCCAANTCTCTAACACTGGTGTTGTTTGATGAAAAACAAGAGTATTTTCAGGTCACCAATTTCACTTTCTCATTTATTCCCCTCAATACCCCCATCTTCATCCAGAGATGACTCTGATTTGTCTAATTAGAAATTATTCTTCCATGACTTCTGTTAAGTCAGTTCCCACTGACAAGTGTTTGCAGCAGCTGCCCCAAAATGCTGCTCAAATCAGCTCCTTTTTAATTACTGAGGCTTTCATGTATTTCTTTCCCAGCATCCACAGGTGAATTTCTTCTCACATTTTGCTTTCTAGCCTTGTTTCTAAAAAGCTTTTCCCATCACCAAGGAAATCTGGAGGAACATCTTCACCTTTGCTGGTCATTCCTGCAACCTTTCAAGAAGGTCTCAGGGAGATGAATGGTTTGAGCAGGGGAAATGTTTTATTCATGGTTAAAAATGACCCAGATGGAACCTAAAATAATAATTCACCTCTCTCTGTTTCTAAGCCAAAGGTTGGAAGTTGGATTTAACTGGGAAGTTTTTTAATAATTGCTAGTGACAAATTATTTTCTTGCTGGAAACTATTTATAACTTGGCCATGGATAGGGCTGGACTCAAATATTCTTATTTTAATACCTGTGAAGGTGTTAGAAAAGTCATTTTTAAGTTTTATACTGAAGCCTTCACTCTACTTGAATCTACATGGCCCTTTGTAAGTCCCAGAAGATTCAGGTTAAATCTTCTTTCTTTCTTTCTTTCTTTTTCTCAAGGTGACTTGATCAAAAATTGAAAGCAAGACAAAAGGCAGGAAATTAAAAATAGCATTTAAAATGACACTGTCATTTTGTTTGGTATCGTTTTCTAAGTTTCTCTTAATATTATCATTTGGTTAATTATAATTAAACTCAGTGAAAAGCACCAGTGCCAAAATTTAGGAGGATTTGAATTTTCAGAGCATCCTGAGGGGAAATCAAGGAGGGAGTTTAGGGTCAAAATAAATTCAGTGTTGAGCATATGCATCTAAATTTGATTTAGGGTTATTGGGAGGGTTTTACAAAAAAGCTCTTCATGCTTTAATAATTTTAATAATAAATAAAGACACACAAAACTCATAGTCCTAAAATAATTTATAAGGTAACACTTGTAAGAGAAATAGGTGCCTTAAGGTGCAATTCCATTGGGAAAATGAGGTAGAGCATATAGGAAAAAAAAGTAATTCTCCAAAAAAAAATGTAATTCTCCAAGAGAAACCCAAAATATCCGAATTTTTGTCTCAGGGAGACAGGGCTGGTGCTTGAATTATGATGAAAAACCTGTAATTTCTTCCATTCCTGGTGACAGAGCAGCAACAGGAGGATCCACACAGGGAAAAGCTGTTGGGATCAGACCAACTTTAAGCTCAAATCTCTGTTTCACTTGTGTTTCTCCACTTGTGAAAGAGGCTGAGCAGCTTTTAATGCTTTTTTTTTCATTAGAAAGTTGCTGAGAGATAAAAAAAAAACTGTTCCAGCTTCTTCAGAGCAGAACAATTATCACAAGATTGATTTTGGTGTGACATCCAAAAAGCCCCCAGAGGTCCCACTATTTCTAGAGACACATCCATAACCACCAGACTTGATCCTATTTTCAGAATCATCTTTTATTCTGATTTCACTTGGAGAAAACAAACCCCCCCCCCCAAAAAAAAAAAAAGCCATAAAGAAGCAGCAAATAATCAGAGCAGCCTCACTGGAAATGATCTCTCCAGAAATATTTTCTGTTCCCTCATAAAAATATCTCCACAATCAAGGGCTCAGTGTTTGTCAGAAGGCTGAAAACATTCCTATTCCAGCATTTTTAGAGGCTGTTTGGGGGATGTGCTTCAGTTTTCATAAAATTCAGGCTAAATCTTACTCACCAATGAGGGTTATTATGTGAAAAAAAAAAAATGCCTGGAGTTGGAGAGAAAATACAATTGGGTTGAGAAGGAAATTCCAAAATTCTATCAAGGAAAGTAGTAGTTCCCAATAATTAATACAAGGGTAGCAACTGAATTCCAGTGGGTTCTTCCTCACACTTTCACATCAAAAAATATTTACTAATTTAGATAATTAACATGTGATAAATTAGATTTTGAATAATAACCCAGATAAATCATTGTGAGTGTTTTGGAGGTGGGGACCAAGCTCAAAAAAAAGTTGTTTTCTCTGCAGCTTTGAGGAATCAGGGACAGAAAAACTGGTGTAAATTAAACTCAGAATTATATCAACTTTTCCAGTAATATTAATAATCTTTTCCAGAGTTATTAAATCATAATTTGTGACCCATAATCTTACATTTTCTTGATGTAATTTAGGGTTTTTTTCCTGGGTGTAAAGCACAGGTTACTCCTGGGCTGGGTTTCCAAGAGCAGAAACAAGTGGGGGTGTTGATGAGGAAGAAAATCTTCAATTTTAAAGCTAATTACATATGCATCTGTTTTATTTCATGTCTCAAAATTCTTTTTTTTTTTTTTTAATTTGATTTCCCTCTGGAGAATCTCTGGGACAACTGGTTGTGGTTCCCAGGAGATGATTTGCCAGGGTCCCATCCTGAAAGGACAGAGCCTGGATCAAATCCAAGGGACACAAACCAAGTGGTCCTGAGGGTGCAGCAATAACTGCTGAAATGCTGGAAATCACTTCTGCAAGAGCTAAAAATGGAAGGTTGAAAACATTTGTGTATTTTCTAAATACTTTTCTTAGAAATTGTCTAAAATCCCTCTCAGAACACAGAAGAAAGGATCCTGATGTTCTCCTTTCTGTTCTCCCTCAGGTTTCTGATTTCCAAGATTTCCATTTAAAATAAGTCACAGAATGGTTTGGGTTGGGAAGGACCTTTAAGGACATCAAATTCCAACTCTTTTCCATGGGGAAACCATGGAAATTCCAACTCTTTTCCAGGGACACCTCCCACTGTCCCAGGTGGCTCCAACCTGGCCTTGGACATTCCCAGGGATGGAGCAGCCACAACTTCTCTGGGAAACCTGTGCCAGGGCCTCCCCAGGGTGTAAAAAAACCCCAGACAAATCCTTTAGGGAATTAGCAATATTACTAATTATATAGAAATACAATTAGTAAATAATTAGTTCAAAAGAGTCTTTGCAAATCTGATCACAACATCAGTGTAGATGTCTTTAGTAACTTCATACAAAAATGGCCTAAACAGCATTAAAATCCAATAAATATCAAAATACTTTTAACTTGATTTGTTTTAATCCAATGTCCCTCACTGCTCACCAGTAAATGTCTTGGAAAATGAAAGCAGGAATCAGAATTGGAAGGGCATTTTAATTCAATCTCTTATAACCAGAGTATTAATACCAAGAAATTCTTGAGCCACAGTTATTTCGTGCCATTAAACAGTGGCACTTCTTTTATCTCACATTTAATTTGTTCATGTGGGAACAGCTCAGTTACTCAGGTGATAAATTCAATGGAAATAACTAAGGGAAATTTACTCCTAGACATGGAAATCCTCTAGTTCACAAGGAATTCAGGAAAACTACCAGAATTACCACACCTAAAAAACACATGGGGCTGTGCTCAAGCCAAATTCCATCCACAATTTGCTACCAATTTATCCTGGGCTATGAAAATACAGGTCCCTAAATTGTCTCTGTTCTCCTGGTCCCTGCTGGAACACAGAGCTTGCTTCAAACAGACCCAAAATCTTCCACTGAAGAGAATCAGTTGGAATTTCAAAGGGATAAATGAAAGGCAGCCTGGCTCCCCTTCTCTTTCCCTTTCCATCTCCTGCCTTTGAACTCCCTCCTCTCCATCCCACATTGAACAGGCACAGAAAAAGAGCAGCTTCCCAATTCCTCCCCAAAGATCAAGTGGGCAGATGATGGGCAGGATGATCCAGGGCACCCAGCTGATGGGATGGGCTGGAATCATCACAGGGTGAAAAGTGAACATGTGCTGCTCACTGTGGGAGGAAAAAATGGCCCTCAAAAGAGCTTTTATAGGAGCTCAAGTGGAAGAGTCCTTCCCTCGGTATTACACTTAATTCATTGGCAAATTGTCTTCAGAAGCAAGTGATTATTTAGTAGTTAACTTTTACTTACTTTGATTTCTTAATGAACTGAAAAATCTTGCAGCTCAAAAGGTCTTTAGGTCCCTGATGAGCCATTACAGGGTATTCCTGAACTAATTCCAACACCTTGGCCATGTCTGGAGAAATATAAATGGGTGAGATCACAGCCATACATCACATTTTGGCAGAGCCCACAATCCCTTCATGCCCTGAAATCTCCTCCTGGGAAACCTTTGCACATCAAGACTTTGTAGCTCCCAAGGAGCTCCTCTGCCTTGGGCCTGTTCAAGGAATAAATTTGCCAGCAGTGTCAGAACAATGACCAAACCCATGAAATGCCATCCAGGATGTCATTGTCCCCTTTGTGAGCAGGGACAGGCCCAGCAGGAGTCTCCCAAATCCTGGGAATTGACACCAGATCATCTTTTCTGGAGCTTTTTATGACTTACCAGCACAGCTTTCCACCAGATTCACCTTGAAAAGTGCAACTTGTTTGTCTCACCACTCTCTGCAAAATTANTCTATTGCCATTTACATCCTTCCAGTGACAGTAATTGTCCTTAGACTTGACATGGGAAGCTCTAAAAGCCACAAGGAAATTGTCACACAAGGAGAGAGTAAAAGGGGATAATTGAGCTCTGTAAAAAATGAAATAATTGCTCAAAAAAAAAAATAAAAAAAAATGTTACACCTCTTTCTTCAATTAACAGAATATCAGCATCTCAATGAAAGTTGTATTTCCAGGTTACTCAGCTGAACATCATCTCCTGTGTTTCTGCTTTTTCCAGGTTTATTTCCATCTTTTCCTGATTTATTTCAGTTCACAGCCCTGGGGTTGGGTGTTTAAAGCCACATTTGTAAATCAAAGAAAGTTCAGAGCCACGGGAAAAAAAAAAATTTTGAATCTTGTCTTCCCAAGGTCATTTTAGTTCCACAGAAAACTTTACTAGATCAGTTTCCCCCCCCCAAAACCAATTCCTTAGAAATACTTTGTTAGCAATTAAAACAACATGAAATGTCCAGAGAACAAATGTTTGCCTGGTCACAATTCCAGCAAGAGGGAAAAGCCTCTGGAATTGCAGCCAAACCAACCCCCTCAGTGCTGAGAGGTGTTGCCATTCCATGGAAATCCACAGAAAAAATCTGCTTTCTCCACTTTGAACATGGGCTTTGACATCAGGGTTTGCCAGCACAGGCACACAAAAATAATCCAAATTAACTGAAAATGTGAAGTGCAAGGGATTAGTTCAAACTGCCTTAACAATTATGAGGCTTCTCAGACATCCAGAATTAATGTAGCTTTATTTGGGGTTTGCTTAATTAAATTTTTAAGGCTGTTTAAGACCACTTGAGTTCTGAGTGGCTGGTTATCCACAGTTCAACCTGCAGTTAAAATAATCCTTTCCAAAAATCCCAACTGGGATTATTCTCCCAAGTTATTCCCCCAAAATAAAGCCTAAGAAAACCTGATACATTTTTTGAAAGGCTGTTAAAGAGGAATTACCAGGTTTCTCCACAGCAGCACAAGTGACACCCTGCTCCTCCTTCCTCTTGAGTCCTCAGTCTCCCCATCACTGATAACACAATCATAATTCAATTAAACAACATGAGTTCCATGGTAAAATCCCCCAAATGTCCTCTGACAGCCCTGATGTGACTCCTCTGCTGGTTCACAGTGACAGATAATTACCATTTTAATATAAAAATCATCATTTCTGTTCATACAACATCACTACCAGGCTCAACTGCTGTAATTTCTCTTAATTAAGTTTCTCTTGAACTTGACCTAATTGAAGCCACAATCCTCATCCATCTGTTCCTCTGCTCCAACCCCACCAAACTCCCATTTTTAGCCTTTTTCTTTGATATATATATTTTTTGGCAGCCAAATCCTGACATGAACTCCTTCCTCCAGCCCCAGTTTGGGAACTTGAGGTGGTTACAGCCTTTTTTTTTTAGCCCAATCTAAACTGATATTAAAAGAAAAATAGAAGGAGAAATGAACATTCCCTGTGAGTCCTTGGACTGAGACACATGGATTGGATGGAGAAAGGCCTGAGAAAAGCTCCCAAATCTAAGAAATCCATTTGCAGAGATGGAAAAACTTGGGGATGTGGTTTAACATGGGTTTGGCTCGGCTGAGTTAGTGGCTGGACTCAATTTGGAGGGTTTTTCCAGCCTAGAGAGTTCTGTGACTCTCAGTTTTAAGGAACTGAATGGAAGCACAAAACTTCCAAAAAGGCAAAGGAGTTCAAGGATGGAGAGAAGAGACTGTTCTCCAAGCAGGATTATATGTTACAGGATTATATGGACATTTACTTATATATTTTTCTATATTTCCAAATTCATCAGTGGACATTTAAAGAAAAAAAAAAATCATGAAGAAAAAGTGATTAAAATTCAAAGATGGCCAGAAATAAAAGATACTGGAAGCATCATTACAGGAAATTTCTGTATCTCAGAGAAACACTCCCCTTCCTCCTCATCCTACTCTCTTCCTCACTTCACTTGATAAAACCTAAGTTGAAACACACCAAGTCACTAAAAGTCACCTAATAAGTTAGGAAAAATTGTTCTCTACCTCTTTTTAGGTTTCTCTTTGTGCTTTTACCTTCCTTTTACTTCCAATTCATCCAATTAATCTCAAGGTAATGAGAAGTTTCTGAAGTTTCTTTTAAGGAAAGCAAAAGAGAAACATCCAGAGGAACTGGGGCATTAGACAGGAAATTGTGTGGATTAAATTTTTCTGGAGGGTCCAGGAAATAAAACTTTATGTTATTACCCAAAAGCTGAATTAAATCCTAATTCTTCATCTGTTACTCTGTCACTTAAAGGAATGATTTTCAGGGGTTCTGGTGTAGCTGCTGATGGGCAAAATCTCCATTCTCAGAGCTGCTCAGGGTCCCCAAATTTAACAAAACCTCCCCATTGTGATCCTTGAGGTAATTAGAGATTCATTCAGACCATCCCAGCTCCAGCAATTCCCCCCTGCAGCCCCTTCACAGCCACTCCCCAGCCCTGTCACCCCTCAAAATTCCCTTCACAGGGCCAAGATGTGACTGATAAATTGTTCCAAGGTGTGCTTTCCCACCACACCTACACATTACAGGCTTTTTAATAACAGATGAAACGAAATCCCTCCATTTCTCTCTCCAGCAAGGCTTCCTTTGGTGCTGTCTGTCCCCTTTTCACTGGAGCTGTGATTTATAGCCCCAGCAGGACCTGCATGGCATTTCTGTTTTTAGGTGCAGACACAGCCTGAGGTTTGATGGATGCCACATTCCCTGACCCTCTGGCTGCCAGCACTGAGTGTTTTCAGTGCCACTCTGCAGAGCTGGGACTGGTTTTTTGCAGGGAGTTGCTGCCTGGATGATGGGTTTGTTCCTTCAAGCCTGATTTGTTCAACACAGTAATGAAGTATTACAGCTGTTGCTTCTAGAATTAGGATTTCTGGGTCTTGTTTGTGTCACTGTCATCCCACAATCATTGAGGTTGGAAAGGAGCTCCAGGATCATCCAGTCCCAGGCTGTGCCCCCTCCTCACCTTGTCCCCAGCCCAGAGCACTGGGTGCCACATCCTTGGACACCTCCAGGGATGGGAACTTCATCTCATCCCTGAGCAGCTCCTTCCAATGCCTGACCACCCAATCCATGAAAAAAATTCTTCCTGAGTACTGTGCCACTCCATAAATTCATTTTTAATCCCAACATCCCATTTGTGCTAATGAGTTGTCCATGATCTCTTCTCTTTCCAGACTTTGCCTTCCTCACCCCTCTGTGATCTCCAACATTCCTTTCAATGGATCTTGCTGAAATCACTCACAACTTTTTCCCTTTTTGGTGGGGTTTTTTTCAGTCTCTCACCACTTTTGCATTCTGTTCCCTCCACCCAAATTGCCTCAGTGAGGTCAGTTTTATTCAGCTCTTTGTCAGCCTGGNGGTTTTTTTCAGTCTCTCACCACTCCTGCTTTCTGTTCCCTCCATCCATTGGAGAGGAACCTATTCCCAAATTGCCTCAGTGAGCTCTTTGTCAGCCTGTGCTGATTTCCTGGAGTGCAGCCCCCCTTCCTCACTCCACCTGGCTTTGCCAAAGCTGCAGCTTTGCTCTCAGTCTGTATCCCACCCTCCCTGAAGGCCAAATCTTGTCATCACTAATTTTTTTAGTAATAGGATGCAGCAGGGAGTCAAATCCTAATATTCTCTCCTCTTGATTTAATTAGTTTATCATTCTAGAGCAAGTTTCAAACCACCCAAGTTATTTTTTGAGGGGTGTGTGAAGGGACTTTATCACCCAAATGTTAAAGTAAGGTCAGAATTTTCCTGAATAAAGTGTCAGACCTGGGAAAAATAGAGGGAGTCTGGGTGATCAACATGAGATCTCAGTGTCCAAGGCCAGCTTGGAGCAGCCTGGGATAGTGGAAGGTGGCCCTGCCCAAAGCAGAGGGTTGGAACAAGCTGAATTTTAAGATCCCTTCCAACCCAAACCATTCTATGAACTCAGGGATGGTATTTTATTATCTCACATCAAAATGTGTCATCACAAAGTTACTTTGACCTACAGAAACAAATTTTCAAGACAAATATTGGCAGTAAGTTCATTTCTGACTCTTTCCCCCCTCAGGTACATTTTTCTAGCTGTGCAACACTAGTTCCAATGAATGTGTTTCAGTCAGTGTTTATTCTGCCCAAACAGTTCCCAAAGAAAATGTCAATCCAGTTCTCACTCCACCACCCACAGGGGATTTTCTTTGGTTTTTAATGAATCCAGGGGAGTTTGTTGGGAAGGAATTAAACACCTTATTTAGCTGCAGTGCATGGCCCTCTCAGGACTGTGGGTCACCCACAAACAGAGTATTTCCCTGGAAAAGAGGCAGAGAAGCCCAAATTCCAGTGAAATCCATCCTCCCCTGCTTGACCACAACCCAATTATATTAAAATATAATTCCCCATGTTCCTCTTCAAAGCATAAGAGGTGCAAGATTGACTCAGGACATCACAAACCTTGTCTAAAAAGCCTCAATATTTCAAGGACTTGAGGCATATTTTACTTCCTTCCCCAGCACAAAGCCAAGCCCCATCTTCTATCTTAATATTCAAAATCTCTTCCTGCCGAGAAAACAACTTATTAGTAAACAACCAACATTTCCCACAGTGAAAACAATTTATTCCCCACTGAGAAAACAACTTCTGAGCACAAAGCTCACTGGAAAGGCAATCTGGGTTCTGGGGAGAGGCAGCTCATCAATAAACCTCCTTTCAAAACATGCATTACAAGGACCTCTATTAGGAGCAGTGTCTTACATCAAATGCCTGCATTTCCTGGGACTCCTGTGACAGCAGGAACATATTAAACCTCCTAATGCTCCCTGTGTAATCCTGACACACCTGGAAGTCTGGCTTTGGAAGGTGGGAAGTGAAGCTTGGTGTGTTTTTCTCTCAAAGAGCCTCCACGGGAAATAGTTCCATTAAGGATAAATCTCAATTTCCATTTTTTATTCCACCCAGATTGCTCCAAGAGTATAAAGGCTGCTCTCTGAACATGATTAAAATTAAGGCTGGTGGCAAAGTGGGGTCCCCAGGTTGTGCTGTCAAAATTTAAAATAAAAAGGGAGGAAATTAAAGGTATCATAATAACCATGAGTTCTCTTTCTAGTGGTGTAAAAATGAATGAGCAACGTGAACCCTTCTAAAGGAAATAAAAACATGAAAGAGGATCAAAGCAGGCTTCTTTTTAAGTTGGATGTCTGGAAGCCAAGGTTAGAAACATCATGTTTTTTTAAAAAAACCACTATTTACCAGCAATTAACTTTTTTTTTTCTTGACAGGAGTTTTGCTCCCCCACTGCACACAACCCACTCACTGCATTCCCAAAGTCCCAGCTCCGAGGAGCTCCTGTTCATCCTCCATCAAGGCAATCCAGGGGTGTTTGCATGTTTGTGCAGCATGATTGGGGACATTTACAGAACTATTCATCATTTCATTCCGTCCTGTCCGCAGTCACTGAGTGTTCCTTGAAGCAAAACAGCTTCAAGAAAGATCCACACATTTGTCAAACCAGAGAAATTCGACTTGGAATGCAGTGGTACCTTGGCTTCACATGGTTCAGGACAGATTGGTCATGGTTCATCAGCCACAGTGTATTTGCAAAACTCAGAGAGAACAGTCTCTCTTCTCTGCCTTTTCTTCTTTAAAAGGTTCCTCTTCCATCCTTACTTTTACTTTTTCTTGTACCACTGACTTTCTAATGTCCAACAACTGCAAAAGAGCTACCAGCAAAGTTGGTTGATTTGCCATTTTTCATGGTCATGTTATGATTTACCACTTTTCAAAAATACATTAATCATTGTGCCCTTGATTATGCATCCCAGTCATGAAAAAACTACAAATTAGGGCCTCCCAGTTTTATCCCAGCTGAAACAATCCTGACACAACACAAACATTGGTGTTCCTTTTTCAGGAAAAAAAGACAGGATTCACTCCTTCTCTGGGGGTGGAACAAACTCAGTGAAGACACAGATGTTTCCTGGTTTGGGAATAGTTAATATGGAAAAAAACACACAAAAATATGACTTGCATTTTTTCCAAGTGCCTGTGGATGAGCATCTCCCAAGCCTGAATTCCTGATGGTATCCTGAGTGACACAAGACATTCTCTGCCATGGTCTGAGCAGATCCAGATCCCATAATCACTGTTTCTCAGAATCCCAGAATGTGCTGAGTTGGGAGGGACCCACAGGGATCATCCAGTTCCAACTCCTGGCCCTGCACAGACCCCCCAACAATCCCTGAGAGGATCATCCCAGCCCTCCTGGAGCTCTGGCAGCCTTGGGGCTGTGCCCACTGCCCTGGGGAGCCTGGGCAGTGCCCAACCACCCTCTGGGGGAACAACTTCTCCTAAAATCCACCCCAAATCTGCCCTGACACAACTCCAGCCCATTCCCTGGGCTCCTGGCCCTGCTCCCCACAGAGCAGAGCTCAGTCCCTGCCCCTCCTCTGCCCCTCCCCAGCAAGTTGTCCCTGCACCGAGCTCTGCCCTCAGTCTCCTCTTCTCCACCTCAACACACCAAGTGACCATTTCCAGCCCCTTCAGCCCAGAAATCCTTGGCACTGGCACCAACCCCTTCCCATGCCATGCCAAAGGATGGCAACCCCCCCAGTCAATAATGAGGCAGAAAAAAATGGGAGTGAGAAGCCAGTGCTGCTCAGCAGTGATTTATTTCGGGCTGGCAGCTCAGACAGCTCCTGTGTTTTCCTCCAGCCTGTTCCCTTGATGGATGGGGCCCCAGCAGGAGTGGACAGCAAAGCTGTGGAGGTGACAGCAGCCTGACCCCAGCTCATGTCTGGGTGATGAACCAGAAGGACCTGCTCAGCTTTGGAGCTGAGAGTGAGGGAGACAGGCTACAGGGCAAAAAGAAATCCAACCCACTTTGAACAGAGTGAATGCATGGGGAGCTCTGACTTTCCATCACTTGAAAGCTGATGTTGGGCAGGATCAGAATCCAGCCTTCTGCAGGTTTATTGTTTTCCCAATGCATTTCATATTCCTGAGGTTTGTTTTTTTTTCCTCTGGAATTATTATGGGGTCCTCATGCAGGCAGAGCTGNTGAATGCATGGGGAGCTCTGACTTTCCATCACTTGAAAGCTGATGTTGGGCAGGATCAGAATCCAGCCTTCTGCAGGTTTATTGTTTTCCCAATGCATTTCATATTCCTGAGGTTTGTTTTTTTTTCCTCTGGAGTTATTATGGGGTCCTCATGCAGGCACAGTTCCCATCAGTGTCAGGAGGAGTTTCTGTGCCTGTTTATTGAGAGGAGAACAAGCTCCCCTGGGACAGGGCTCTTCCCAAGAGAAACAACCTCACAGAACAAAAATTCCTGAAATTTTAAAACCCTCCAGACAACGATTCTGCTTTGATTGGCCCTTCAGAGCAGCACAAAGAACCCCATTATATAAAATATATAAAATATTAGCATTTGATACCTGGCAGTAACTCAAAACATCTGTGACATAGTGGGAGACCTAAATTATATCTCAAACTGAAGCACAAGCAGGTCACTTTCCTGGGCCAGCTCTGTTCTTCCTGGGCAAGTGGTGCTTGCTTTGAAAATCACGGATGTCTCTATTTCCACCCACACCGAGCAAAACTGTGCTCTGAGAGCAGCAGGACGAGTCCTGGGGCTGCAGATTCCCCTCCTCCTCCTCCTCCCATCACATCTCCCACTGCACAGGGCAGCCCTGCTCTTCCCAGGAGGGCAGCAGAGGGAGAAAGACTTGGGTAAGAGACCACAAGGGTGTGAGTGCAGAGGAAAGTCAACACACAGCCCTGAGTACCATGGACAGAGGTGGTGACAGCACAGGGTGGCTCCTCTCTGCTTTGTTAGACACTGGCCTGTTGTTCAGAAAACATTTTCATGAAGATAATTACGGTTTCCAGTCATACATATGGCACTGGAAGCTGAAGGGAGGAGATAAAATACATCAACATTAGAGAGCAATTTTACCCCAATAAAAACTACACAATCTATTTATGGCAGGGGCAGGAAGAGCTTGGGTTTTCCCTTCCCCTGACAAAAAGCTCACAACAAATCCCGTCCAAACCAATTTGACACAATCACCTGATGAACTTTGTTAGCAGCTCTTGTGTATCCCTCCATTGCCATTATCCCTGTGTTTCCCCTTCTCTCCCCAGCCCTGCTGGAGCTTTTTTCCCTCCTGAGCACAAAAGCATCAATCCCTGTCCCAGCCAGAGTGGGAACTGTCTTTTGGCCAGTTCTGCTGCCAGTGCCACTGTGCTTTGCTCTGTTTCATTAACCCAAAACTGTACTTCCAGCAAGCTACTTAAATCTGCAGGGAGTGGAGGCTGAGGCAGAGGGAGGAGGTGCAGCAACACCCCTGGAGAAGCCTCACTGCCCATCCTCACACATCCCTGGTGCACAAAAAGGGATGAGGGGTGAAATACTCCAAGAATTTGTTCTGGAGCCCTATGAAGACCTGCCAAAGGCATGGGAATGTGTGTTTATACAGCTCTTGGGAATTTACATCAGAGCTCACACACCCAGGAGCCACCCCCTGCTCTCAGCACAACAGTCAGAGGCAACTTCTGCCTCCAGGAGACTCATACAGTCCTTGAATCAGACACTCCAAGTGTCCACAGACAGAAGGCAGGGAGAGAAGGTGATGGGGGAAAAACTACCAAATCTGAAAGCAGCCCATCTGCAATGAAACACTGAGAGCTTGGTGGCTGTTGGGTCTGACAAGCAGCCACCACTTCTCCCCAACTGCTCAAAACCAAACCTGGGCTAAAAAAACAGGAGCTCAATGGAGCAGAGAAGATGGCCAGGGTTCAAATGCACTCCTGGAAAGCCAGCTGACAGGTTTTGCAGTCAGTAAGACACGAGGACAACCATGTTCTGCTTTGTACATTACAATGCAAATAGATTGCAAACAAGTTCCTAAAGCAGAATAAACCTGAGTTAATTAAAGCTGGCAGGACCTGGGAAAGAAATACAGCAGTTACAGTCAACAAGTATTTGCTGCAGTCACACAGACAAAAAAAATAAAAAATCTTGTTTATTATTCTGCACTTCTGTCTGCTGAAGCAGACCATGAAAATTTTGGCCAGTGCCACAAAGCTGTGTCTGCTCTCTGAGCAGTCTCCTCTGTGCAAACCCTGTGTTGCACAGCACTGAAACAATTGCCTTTGAATAACAGAATCCTGTGTTCTCCTCGTGGATCCTTCCCACCAGAGCCCTGTTAACCAGTTCTGTCCATGTACTTGCATAAATAAATAATATTTAAGGCTTAATAAAGCATTTCATAAAAACCCCTGCATATTGTTGGGCCTTGAAAAGTTGTGTAGCAAAGGAGATCACTGGCATGGAACTCACTTGTCTTGTGCTTTGCAGGGGAGAAGAGTGAATATTTTCCTTGTTTTCTTGCTGTTCAGCTTTTGCCAGAGACAAAATTTTAGTCAGGGTGTTCATCTTCTGAATTACAAACTGCCCCACCAGTGGTAAACTATTAGTATTTAAATTGGGGCTTTGGGGGGAAGGATATTCCTTAGTCATTTACACAGTGTAGCCACTACATTATGGATTAAATTCCATATATTTGGTACCTTCCAACTCAGCATCATTTGCTGCCCTCTGGTTTCTGCTGCCTGAGAAGCCCCTTTTTTAACTGAAAAAGGTCTACAACAGTCCGGTTGACCTTTCTATCCAGTTTCTTTACTCAGTAACAAGACAATTTGTGGTGATTTTGTCACATGGAGCCCTTCTGAAGATCCTTGGATATTTGTCTGAGCAGGTTTCCCACTAGTTACATTCCAGAGATGCCTCTTAGACAAAGCAGAAAAGGAACAATCTGACATTACCAGGGAGCAAAGTGTTCTGAGTGTGTGCACAGCCCTCAAGCTGCTGTAAAAATCTCTTGTATTAATGAGAAGCTGGGTAGGATTCTGCACTTTGTTGTTAGTCCCTACATGTGCTTTATGACAAATGCAATTGAAGTCCTTTAATTACATTTTTTGTGTTAACCACGCAGTGGTAAAAGGACTGGCCTTGTTTGTGTGATCTCAGGGCTCCAATCTGAATGGAATTGACATTTCTTCTGATCAAAGGAAGCCAATCATTGCTGGGCTGAATTCAAAAGATGTTTTCCTGTCACAACAATGCACCTCAGAAGGCTCTGATTACCATAATATAATCAGCTCTTTATAGGAATGTGGGATCCAATGCACCTTTGCACACTCCAATATTCAAGTGCTGTTAATTATCTTGCAATGCCTCCATTTCATTTGATGCCAGGCTAGTTTTTAAAAGTTATGTGGTGATTTGGACAAACCACATTTGCTCATTTGGGTTTTATTTCTACAAACTGCTGGTGTCCTTGGAATTTTTAAGGAATTCTCCCCCATGGAGAGGTTTGTGTTGTGCCCAGAGTCACAGAAACAGCAACTCTCACCTCCAAATAGGTCCAGCTCTTTCCAGAGTTTTCAAGATCTGTATCAGTCACAAGAGCTGGGATCATTCCCAAGGAACAAAGAGGAACCTAATGGCTGATTGGAATAAAGAGGTTTTTTTGGAATAAGTGAGATGAGAAGCTGAAGAACCTTTTATTAGCACAACAGCAAACTCCTTAGGAATGAACAGTTCAGGTGCTCACAAGATCTGCAACAGAAAATTAGGGAGAGGAAGATCAAAGAATCTCCCATAATCAAGGTTCAGCTAAGCTGGTTTAATTGTCCAGCTCTCTGCAGGGTCTAATTCTCTAAGCCAGTTTTGGCCCCTGCAGGACAGGGAAGGGTGAATGACAGGAGACAAAGGAATGATGGACACAGGATCTGGAAACATCCCCATTAAGGGAGCACTAAAGCACTTGGAGCTGACAGCAAGAGGACAACCTGATAAGAGCCACCACCAGAGAGAAAAGTCAAGTCTCCAGAAATAAAAATCAAGGTTTATCTTGGTGCAGTAGGAAAAAAGGGAACCACTGAAGGGATACAAAATGGATGGGGCTGTCAGTGCCAGAGACAACAGCAACGACCTCAGCAGCTTCCAAGAGGACTGGGAGGAAGTGTGGGAGATAAAGGATGGGCTCTGAATGAAGTCACAACAGCCAAGATTGCAGATAAGATGCTGCCCATGTGTTTAGGAAGGACAACTTCAGAAATTTTACTTAAGAAGAACTGACAAACTCAGGACACAACAGGGAAGAGTGTCCAAGATAAGTCCAAGTTGCTGGGCTAAGGAAGGAGAGTCACTGGGCCTGAGTTACTACACAACCAATATTTCTTCTTGATGGGTGTGAAACTACAGAGTCACTGCATAAAAAAAATAAATGTTTTCTTTGAAGATTAGGATGTTCAAAGAGGAAAAATAACTTCCTGAGCCTTGAAAATGCAGGACTAAGAGCTGACATCCATTTGTTCTGGGTAAGGGATGCAAATATCTGTGTCTTCATGGCCAAATGCAGAACCTCGTGACTCCTGCTGCCTCCAATTAATACATTAAACCAGCTCCTGCTGTATCTTGGCCTGTCATACACAAGTGCTGTCTGGAGGAGCTGCACAAGAAAATCAAATTTGAAAGTGTTGTTTTCCTAATTCTCGAATAAATTTGGAGATAATGAAATAGCTCCCATGCTGTTCCACTTGAAACTTAATTCCAGAGTCATTCCAAGGCACAGCACTGATTACCCATGTCATTTGTGGGAGGGAAAAAAAAAAAAAAAAGAGGATTTCAACTGCAACAAAACTGAAAACAGCATCTCTATTTCTACCAAAAGCAGAGGAAGCAAAATATCTCAATTAATACCAACTTTTGTGTTTCCAGACACATAAACCCCCCAAAAATAATGCCTTTTACTTTGCCTGTTCCAAATCTAAGAGATACAAAGGGTGGAGGCTCTCAGCTGCTCAGAACCACCAGAGGCACCAGCCACACACAAGCAGAATCCTTTTCTGATACAACCATCGTGCAGCTGAAGCAGCTTTGAAATAGGATTCTTGTCTCCAGCTCCTCAAGCAGAAGCCTGAGGGTGTCTGTTTTTAGAAAACTGTGCACTTTTCAATTTCTTAAACATTTTAATGCACAAAAAAAAAAACCCTCACAACCAGCTCTGAACTGCTTTTACCCCGAGGCTTCCAAGAACATTTGACTGTGAAGAGGGGTAGGAGGAGAGAAAAGCTGCAAAATGTTCCTCTGGTTGGCCCCAGAGGAAAGAATTGTGAGGCTGCAGGAAAAACTGAACTGAGGGGACTTGGGGAATCACTCTGAGCACCCTCCTGCTGAAGGCACTGCTGTAGATCATGTTATCCAAACCCATGTCCAGCCAACAGGGGACAGTCCTACACTTCTCTGGGCAATTTATTCCCATGTTTAATATTTCTTTCCTTCTGTTTTTTTCTTTTCTCTTTCTTTCTCTTTGAACTGCACAGGTTTTTCTCTGGAGCAACTTGTACCTGGTGCCTCTGATCCCACATCCTTACAAAGGAATGAATTCCAGTTTCCCCACAACTATTGTTTTGGTACCAGAAGAGGTGACTTAAACCTTTCAACTTTTTTGTACATGTTTAGCTTGGATATTAAGAAGAAATCCTTCACTATGGGAGGAGGAGGAGGCCCTGGCACAGGGTGCCCAGAGAAGCTCTGGCTGTCCAAGGAGCAACCTGGGACAGTGGGAGGTGTCCCTGCCCAGGGCAGGGGGTGCAATGAGACAAATTTTAAGGTCCCTTCCATCCCAAACCATTCTATGATATCAGTTAAGGCATAAATAAAGCACAATGTTGTGACTTCCCTTGGGGTGTGCAGCCCCCACACTTCCCAAGGCATGGAATGGGGTTGTCTCCTTGTGCTTGGCTCTGCTACTGCAACAACACCAAAATATTCTGGGCTGTTTCACCTCTCAGGAAGGTCTGAGCCACATTATTGACTGCTCAGGCATCAGAGGGACTGTTATTCCTGACTGCAGCCTCGGAGAACTAAAGTTTTAACAAGCTGTTCAAGGATCTTAACTTGGCTCAGGATTGGAAGAGCAGGTACTTTAAAGCAAACCCCCTCAGTCAATGTTAGCTCTCCCTGGGCTCACAGGAGCTCTGTAGAGCTGCCTGAGTTGCTGATGAGGGTAAAAAAACCAAGGATGTGACAGAGGGGAAGTGCAAAACCCGAGGAGCTGCTGCAGAGTGAGATGGTCACAGGCAGTTCCTCCCACCTGAGCTCCCTCTCTGCACAAGGAGGGCAAATTTCAGGTTCAGTTCCCTGTTGTGGTTCTGGAGATGCCAAGAAGGGTTGTTAGAACACACCTTTGTACCCTTAATACACTCAAATCTGTGCTGAAGGGTCTCTGTTCACTCTGCAGAAGCACCAGCTGATGCTGCTGCCAGGATTTGCACCCCAGAGACAATTCCAGCAGTTACATTTCTGCTTTTTGCCTGGATTTGCTGAATCAGAGTGGGTTGGGTTGGAAGGGACCTTCAACCTCATCCCATTCCACTCCCTGCCATGGGCAGGGACACCTTTCACTATCCCAGGTCTCTCTAAAACCTGTCAAACCTGGCCTTGGACACTTCCAGGGATGGGGAAGCCACAACTACAGTCAAATCATGTCCATGTTTTGGGCAACAGCAGAGACAGGATCCCAGCCTGATAAAATCCCCCCAAAAAAGTGAGGAAACAGATAAAATTCCCCCCAAAAAAGGTGAGAAAACAGATAAAACCCCTGCATTTGCACTGAATTTCACCATCAGTGCTATGGCACAATTGTGTGGTTAATATGCTGGTACCACTAAAGTGGTTTGTCTAAGGGCTCCTTAAAAACCCACCTGACCTGCAGGACAAGGCTTTTCAAGTAGAAAATTCATGTTTATTCAGTAGAATTTGCTTTGCCAGAGAAAAAAAACCCACTCTGCCTCAGGACTGTATCTTAGCCAGCTGTTAATTCACACTCAATCCAATTAGTTTGAAAGTAGTCTCAGCAATCCAGGGGAAAAAAGTCCTCAGATATTAAGCACAGACATACTCAATGTTGGGTTAAGGGAAAGAAGGAAACTCTTTATTTGTAATGGAATATTGCTTATTTATTGCTGCCACATCTAACATACTCCAGCTGTCCTTCCAGCCTGATACCACCCCTTCTTCAGCAAGAATGAGCATTAAAAGAATTTCATCCCCATAAAAAGAATAACTGTTTGTTTTAATGCACAAGAAAGAATAAGTGAGAGTAAAATAATGTATAAATGTCCCAGATTAAAAAGGGGCAGGGACTGAGCTCTGCTCTGTGCAGAGCAGAGCAGGAGCCCAGGGAATGGGCTGGAGCTGTGTCAGGGCAGGGGCAGGTCGGAGCTCAGCATAAGGTTCTTCCCCCAAAGAGTGGCTGGGCACTGGGGAGTGGGGACATTCCCAAGGCTGCCAGAGCTCCAGGAGGCTTGGGATGATCCTCTGGGGACAGGGTGGGGTTATTGTGCAATGCCAGAAGTTGGAACTGGATGATCCCTGTGGGTCCTTTCCAACTCGGCATATTCCGGGATCCAAAGCTTATTGCAGCACCAGGTGAGTCAGCACAGACAGAACACACTCTGTACAGCAGACACACACACACACACACGTCTGGCAGAAGGCTCTGAGCACTCACATGACAAATAAGCTCATTAAAGAAACAAATTACACTTTGCCAACACGGCCCCGGAGCCGGGGGGTTGTACAGCAACCCACTCCATGTGTCGAGAGCATCTGAGCTTGAATAATTGGCCCCAAAATAATCCTTTTGTTTCTAGATGGATAGAATCACTTGTAGTGCATCCAAGGAGTGCCAGAAGATTAAGTTGGTAATGAGATCCTACCTTTCCCTGTCCTCAGTTAGTTTGGCAGGGCACATAATTGAGGTGTTCTTGCCATGAGTCTCAATTTGCATTTGGGCTGCCAAGGAAGGTGGGTGGGGATTGGTGGTGGTTGGTTTGGGGGGAAGGGAAGGACATTTGGGGTTTTACTGAGATGCTTAAAGAAGAACACTTTACACTCTGGAATACTTTTTTCTTACAGGAGAACAGACAGTTCCTGTCATGTACTTTAGGATTTGCAGCTCCTCCTCCACAGATCCATCTCAAACCAGTCAAACCAGAGGTGTTCCCATTTCACCAGTGCAAATGGATTAACATCCAGAGGTCACTGCACTTGATTAACACATGGAACCTCCCAGTCATCTGAGCCAACAACTCAGTCTGATGAGTTTCTTTGTCTTGTTCCATCTCAAAAGAAAATTTCTCTGTTTTCATGTCGTACTAACAAGAACAGGTTGCCCAGAGAAGCACCCAAGGCCAGGTTGGACAGGGCTTGGAGCAACCTGGGATGGTGGAAGGTGTCCTTGCCCATGGCAGGGGGTGGAATGAGATGAACTTTGAGGTCCCTTCTATCCCAAAGCACTTAATGGTTCTGTGAAGACACAGTTCCATCACACTGCAACTGAACTAATGATTCAGGGTGTCTGGCTTAAAGGTGGAAACAGAGTTGTAGAAATTAATCATAATTTCTAAAACCTCTTTTAGAAGATTTGTTAAGTTTTCATGGCCAGAGTGGCAGTGAAGGGAGGTTTTTAACCAAATACAAAGGGAGCCCAGAGCAAGTCATTTCCAGCTGGCCATCCTCAAAAACACACAGCCTTCCTAAATTCTCACTGCCTGAGACACCAGGGCATCAACTCAACAACTGCCACCCACATTCATTCACATCTGTCACTCCACAATTATTCCCTTGTTGGCACTCACACAACTGTACTCAACTCCAGGCACTCTTACAGAATTGGCTCATTTATGATACATTTTCATGCTTAATTATAACTAAATTAAAGGTGAAGACTCATCACAAACCTCTCCCCTCTTCCTCTTTAGGTCATCCTGCTAAGAGGTTACCTTTCTGTACCTGGTAGGAAAAGAGAGCCCCCTCCTTTTTTTGCCTTTGCAGTGATGATTGTCCCTCTCCCAATCACATTTTTCATTTCTCTGCTCCTTTAATTCTACCCTTAACCCTTGTAATAGGTAGAAACTCCCACCCCAATTCCATGTCCCCAAGAACCTCACCCACCTCCAAGTGACTTCACCATTCCCAGACCTGGAACTGGCATCACCAAAAATGAAATTAGGGATTTCTTTTCATTACAATGGAACTGAAAAGGGGAGCAGGGAAGAGCTCTTTGCTTCCTGGGAGCTGAGGACTTTACAGAAGAGATATTTCCACACCTTTTTTCCCCTGGACAGTCCTTCCTGCCTCCACCTCACCCTCCAGACTGCATGGCTGCTTGAATCCATCCATCCATCCTGCATTTCCTTGGAGCCAGTGATAAGTGGACCCATCTGTAAGTACCTGTGCCGTGTTTTTCCATTCCAGCTGAGAGCTGTCTGAAGGTCAGAGCATAAATTACATTTCCTACAACCCATTTTGATGGGCTGAATCAATAGCCATGATCAAGTGCAGTGTGTGCAGGCTCCCAGCAAGGACACAGCTCCACTCCTGTCATGAATTCTTCCAGTTCTTTAAATCATGGCTATCTCCATTTTTCCACTGTCAAAACAATACAATCCAACAAAACACATCCTGCAAGAGGTGTCATCCCTCTCCAGACTCAGCTTCATAAATCCCCTGGGGATTTTTCCACACAGTTAACAGCAAATAAAAGAAGAGAAATCTATAAAAGTGATCGAATCCATATATATATATAAAAATCATAGCTTGGCTGGAGAATTAGAAAAGACCTAATTTGTTTTAATGGATTTATGGGGTGGAATCTCAGCACTACCTCCAGTGCTCTGGATTATATGTGGGGTAAAAAATATGTGCAAGGCAACCACAAGCATCCATGTACCTGTAGGATGCAGCACTTGAAAACAAATCAGCTGTAAATGTATTATTTTTCACAGCACACAGAGCAGAGGGTTGGGGTTTTGATGGTTATGGGAGGTGTATTTCAACCTCTCCATCATCCCTCTCAAAAGGGGTTTTAGTTGTTCACTTTTCAGGTCGTTCTTGGGGGGGAATCACTCAGTGTCAGAGGTTTTAAAGCACATTTGTGGATTGCACTTTCCGTTTACCATTGGCTGTGGGAGCAATGCTCCAGGGACTGGCAGGCAACTCTTTCAAATGACTCAAAACCACTTCATGCCAAGAAAACTCACCATTTATTCAAATGTACAAAACAGCCCCAACAACACAAGAGAAACACCACAAACCCCACAAATATTAAAAAAACCCAAATCAAACCACCCACCCCATAAACAAGGGATGTTTTCAAGAATACCCAGAATAAATGTAATGTTTTGCTTTGCAAACTCCTGGATTTCAGATGAGTGTTTTCCTGAACATTCACATCATCTCGAGATTGATTCCTGCAGCTCTGAATAATCAACCTCAAGTTGGATTTGTGATTAAAGATTATGATTAAAGAGCTGGCATTTCATTTATTTACAGTAACTGGCTCCACAAATACCTGCAGTTACTCTTCTCCAGAGCCTCTGGTGATCCCAGAGAGCTGAGGACACAGAATATATTTAACAGTGTGTAACTTATAGAATCATTAAGGTTGGAAAAGACTTCCAAGATCAAGTCCAACCTTCAGTGGAATAACACCATGCCCACCACAATAACTTAATATTACATATTTATTGTTAAATTGTTTAGTTTAATATTTTAAAATAGTATTTTAAATCCACAGCCTTTCTGGGAAGGGATTGATTTGTCCAGAGAGCTCAAAGGAGGGATTTGGGGTCACAACCACCATTATCACATGCTCAGAAATCTCAACACAACAGGAAGGTCAGAGCAGACATCTCATAATTGAGATATTGGCCAGAGATATGAAAGAGCCACAGGATTCACCAAAATACAGATCAAGGGCAATTTCTTCCTTCAACTCACATGGGCTACTTAGAAATCAAGGACACACCTTCTGACCCTGGGACATGGAGAGGCTCAAAGTTCAAGAGCAAAGCCAGTTATTATTAATGATACAGGGAGTTTCCCTATATGTTAATAATTGTCACTGAGTTTATTCCATTGTTTTTATTACAAATGCAAAGAAAGTTGGAAAAATAACACCACAAGTTGGAAACTAGAGTTGGGTCAAGGCCCATTTGTTCCAAAAAAAAAGCCATTTTCAGTGAGAAAACCCAGATACCCCCAAAGATGTCAAAAGACTTTTTTGAAGGACTGGAAGTGGTTTGGATGAGGGCAAAGACTGAGGTTAGAAATGTCTCTGTTGATGATCCCAGCACATCCTCCTCTCACACAGCTTGTTCCATTAAACAGGAAGGAATCCACAAGGCAGAGACAAGGGAAACACTTAAACCTGACACTCGATTCTTTGCTTTAAAATAAGAGGATTTATATATCTGCTCTCCTGGAGAGGGTCAGCAAATCCAAGCAGGCCAATGAACCAGATCCAACAACATGGAAGAACCAAAATTTTATTAAACAGGAAGTGTTTTCACTCATCTGAGACCCTTTCAGAAGAAGGAAATGGATTGAGGTGGCAGCATTTCCTCCTCTCAGGGCACCCAGCACAGAGCTCAGGGAGGAATCATTCCCTCACCCTACACCCCACAGGGCTGAGGATCACTCCAGCACCCAACACCACAGACTTCAGTTGCTGGTATCATTTTTTGACGTGTTTTGTGTTTTTCAGTGGAGCAAGTTGAGGATTTCATGCCCTATGAGGTGGCATTAGTAACACAAATCCTGCCTTTTTATCAAAAAAATAGATAAATATATTTCCAGGCCAGGTTGGATGGGGTTTGGAGCAACCTGGGGTAGTGGGAGATGTTCCTGCCCATGGCAGGGGGGTGGGCAGAGATGAGCTTTAAGGTGCCTTCCAACACAAACCACTCTGGGATTCTATGATCCCATGAAAAACACACTTTTTTTTTGCAGTTCTTTGGCACTGTATTGATCCCATGCAGGAAAGACAACCCAGGACCAGACAGCTGAGCAGGATCACCCCACTGGACCCCACCAAAAACAAGCACAACCCACTCTGCACCCTCAGGCTCACACCCCATCCCTTCAAAACACCCTCCCACCCCCTTCTCAGATCAAACCCAACTTCTTTGTGAACAACCACACCCCTTCCAACTCCTCAGTGCTCTGTTCATGTGGATGCATTCATTCCTGGAATTCCCAGAGTTTGAAATCTTGGGAAGAGCTGCCCACAAGTGCTGGGCAAGGCTTTGTTTGCAGCAGCTTTTTCTTTAAAAAGCTGCACAATGTTAAACTCGTGGAGCTTGTGGAGAACACATTACTGTCGCCCCAGGGCTGCAGTAACCTTGCACACTTTCCTCACTCAACACATTTCAAACACAGTGGCTTGAGGTTTGTGGGTTTTGGTTTTTTTTTTTACTTTAAGAAATAATGCACATTTTCTTCCCCACTGTGAGGAAAAGCCCCAGGGCTCCCCTCTCAGGTGTTTAACCAGATCAAAGGCAGGTCCAGGGGTGCAGGGAGGGCAAAGCAGTTAATAATTCACAACTTGCATTGTGAAACAAAAGCAGTTGGTGAAAAAATCCTCCCCGAGTGCAAAAAGTGCATCTCGGAGAGGGCAAAGACCAGCTTTAAAATTCAAGAACCAGCAGCCAGGCTCCTTTAATTAACTCAAAGAGGAGACAGAAAAGATGGTTTCAGTGCTGTGGTTTGGGATAACACAGTTTAAATTTACAGACCTGCAGCCAGACAGATGCACTTTTGGGAGGAGTGGGGTTGGTGGAGAGCTAAAAAGTCAGGGAGGTCCATGTCAGGTCAAAAACTAAATCTGTTCAATAGAAATGTGTCCCAAACCCATCTGAAAAGAATGTTCCCTACCTTAGAGATGCAGGAGGGTATTTTAGAGTTAAATAGTTAAATTCCCAGCAGTGATCAAGTGTGCCAAGAATTGGGAGCAGTCAGACTGTCTTGCCATCAAAAGCAGTCGATATTTCCACCTGAATTATGGTACCCGTGAAGACTTGAGTTATTCTGTTCAGCTCCATCACAATTTACCACCCCCTTCAGCAAGGACACACACATTTCTCAGAGATTTCTGGAGCTGTTAGGAGAAATTGTTTAGGCTAAATCAGGTATTTCCTCTTGTTTCACAGTTGAGATGAACATTTGTCTCATTTACCTTCCAGCCAAAGTATTATCCTTGACCACCTGGTTTTGCAGCCAAAAAACAGAGGTGGGATCATCTGCAACTGAGCAACATTTATACTTAGAGTCACCATTAGTCACACAGAGCCCTAAAAGACCAAAAAACAGTGTATTTTATTTTAATCATGGAGTGGTTTGGGTTGGAAAGGACATTGAAGCTCATCTTGTTTCACCCCCTGCCCTGGGCAGGGACACCTCCCACTGTCCCAGGTGGCTCCTACCTGGCCTTGGATATTTTCAAGGATGGGGCAGCTACAGCTTCTCTGGGCACCCTGTGCCAGGGCCTCCCCACCCTCCATTTTAATTGCCATTAAAAAGATACCTTTTAATAAGAATAATAAGTACAGTCACAGTTTTAACAGGCCAAACCACACTTGGCAGGTGCCTTTATCTTTCTCCAGTTAAACAGAGCATAGAATGTGCCAGGTTCCAGAGTTTCAGGGATGCAGCTGCACCCAAAGGAAAGGACCTCGAAGATAATCTCTTTTCACCTCCTCCTGGCCCAGCTGCTGGACCATTTATTCACCAAAGGACTGGCAATCTGTGTGTGTAACAGGATCCACCACCCTGCACTAAAGCATTTAGCCCAGAGTGACCTAAATTATCAGTTACACAATGCAGTGACCCACCCTAATTACATAAGATCAAGGAACCTTCACCCCAAAAAAGCCTCAGGGCTTCCTTTCTGACACTTGCTGCCACCCAGCTTCACCTTTCCTTCCCTTAATTCTGTTATCTATGAAAGAGGAGTGAAGAAATATTATTGCCTTGAGGTGGCTGTGTATGAGCTGCTGTGTCACAGCTGGGGCTGTACTGAGGGTTATTAAATAAAGAGTAACAGGGCCTAACCCATTTCTTCAGAATTGTCTTCAGCTCACCCAGGATTTTAGAAGAAGTAATCCCAAATAAATCTCATCTCTCCTCTCTTTCTGTAACATGATGTTTTTCGCCCTGTTTTTAACACTGTGAAAGCTCCCAAGTAAATTCCATCCCTTCCCCTCCTTTATTCCCGAAGTAAAATGTCAGTTGTCTGTCAGCATTTCCAAACCAGTCTGATCTCCTGGGCTTTATGTACCCGAATTTGGAGTGATAAATGTTTCTGCCTCACCCCCAGGAAATTCAGCTGTTTGTCTTTGGGGTTTACAGGGATGAGTGACTGAAAGAAAGAATACATTTTTCTTTCCAGCTTTGCATTGTAAGCTTGTATAAAAAGATTCCAACATAAAAGTGGCATTGATAGCAGCAATACTTCTCCATAAAAGAGCTGCTCAGAGGAATTATGGACTAGATGATACAGCTTCAAATAAGGATATAAATTATGTTACATCACTTCATTTGATTCTGTGGGGAATGTTTAAGTTTAGAGCAAAGAACACAATTGGGTTTTGCTATTGAGAAATAATTATTACTTGCAATCTACAGCAGATTCGCTCAAATAAATGAATTCCACTATAAACTACCTCAGTATCAAGTTCCAGGTTTCACACACACGTTAAACCTTGCTGCTGCTTTTCCTCCCTCATTTCAGTCTCTAAGTTAAAACAACCACTTTATTTTCCCTTTCATTCTTCCCTTTTAAATATCTGCAACATTTGTCATGAGCAAAGTTTCTGTCTGCATTACAAACCACCTATTTAACCTATTTAAACTTATTTATCCCAAAACTTGGTCTGCTGAAATATTTGACCTCACTTTATGAAGAGAACTCTTCAAACTTTAAGGACCAGCACTGGAATCACCCCCCTGACCCTGGAATATCCTTCCTTCCAGAAGAGACTGTTCAGGAAAAATTGTGTCTCCTGCATTTTTACCCCCTGAACAGCCTTTTATGTTTTTATACAACATCTCCCACCACCCAAACTGCATCACTGTTGTGCAGATATGTAAATTTAATGCAAATGTTTCATGTGATATTCATTAAATAAGTTACATTATTATAATCAAAGTATCCAAGCCCTTCCTGAAATCCACTTGCAGTGCTTTTCCCACATATTTCACCCCAGTTTAGGACAGATACAGATGAAAAAAACCCATTCATTTTGATTTTTCAGAAGCTTTGCAGGTGGAAAGCCAAGGTGTGCCCTGTGTGTTGTGATGGATACACAGAGTCTCCCTCCCTGTTGGGATGCACATCTTGTGGAGAAGGGTTTGGAATAGAAAAGATAGCCAATAAAACTCTTTTTATTCCAGTTTTTCTGTGTAATAACTGGCTAATAACAGCATGAAGCAGCAGCCAGATTTATAGTGACATGCACTTCTGCTGAATACAC
Organism: Neodrepanis coruscans; assembly: GCA_013400695.1. Classification (NCBI taxonomy): domain Eukaryota; kingdom Metazoa; phylum Chordata; class Aves; order Passeriformes; family Philepittidae; genus Neodrepanis; species Neodrepanis coruscans. Next base: position 2,591 of record VYZS01004338.1, on the reverse strand, counting down.
TGGCAATGAAAATTTCTGTGTGTCCCAAAGCCCTGCTGAACAAATTAAAATTATAATTAATATGCTTTTTCATTATTTCCTTCCCCTCTACCCCCTCCCCAAGCCTCCCAGGATCAGAAACCTGAAAGTAAAACAGCACAATACTGATTTCAACCCATTCTGAGCTGAATGCCCGAGAAAAATGAACCAGTTAACACAACAATCAGACCCCAGATTGTCACATCAATGGCCAGTTATAAAAACCCTGATTAAACAAACACGCCTGACCTCACTTGAGAGGTTTCACGAGCAGAGGAAGCAGTAGCTTGAGAACCATATTGGGTGTTAACATTTCAAACTCAGCTGGGGAAGATGAAAGTAATAAAATGATGGATGGCAGCTGAAGTTTCCCAGTGCACCCAGTTGAGCAGGACTGGGGAGCTGCCAGCAATGTAATGAAGTCTCTCCTTTGAGGAATAATCTCAGGTCACCAGTTGTGGTACAGGAGCAACAGCAAGAGGAAGGAGGAGCTGCTCTGCCAACACACAGCCCTTGTTATTTTTAATACTCAAAACCTTGCTGGATAGGAATAGATCTTGAGCCTTGTTTCAAATTAAGCATTTAATTCAAAAGGCAAAATTTACAGTCTTAGGTTGTCCTTTCTTGGGTGCTGACCCAATGGATGTCACTGGCACAGGGACATTGACAGGAGAACCAGAACCAAAATTAAAGCAGAGACCAATCTATTTCAACACCTTTCTTTTAATCTCATTCACCACAAACTGCTCAGGCCTCAGATTCCTCCTGCTTAATCCTCTGAAATGTAATTTAAACCCATCCTTTCAGCACTCTCCAAAAAAAAAGAGTTTGCTGGTGTTTTTATCACTTTGCCCTCCTACCAAAGCTGTATTCCCCTATTTTCCAGGGAGTTTTGATTAACACTCAGTCTTGCTTTAGAGAAGCACCATATTTATCCAAACAGGTTTGATTTTTAGCTCTTCACACACCACAATCTGGGGTTTGTTGCATTCAAATTAATCTGGGGCTTTGCTCCTTCCCTTATTAACTCCAGTGCTGGGATTTGCTTCAAAGGGTGATAAAACTCCCCAAATCTGTTGGATTCTGTGGCCATATTTTTCAAAGATGTGGTTGATCCAGCTGCCTACAATGCTCACAACATATGAGGCCTTTTTGGAGCTCTCAATGGCATCTGAAGCCGAGTGCAACCTGCTGTTTTCATGACAACTGTGCACAGACACAGTCAAAACTCAAAAATCATCTGCAGTCCGTTGATCTCCCCATTATATTTAAGTTTAGGGTTGTCATTAAGTTGCCTAAAATGCGTCCAGCACAGGGAAGATCTAAAATATCAATGAAATAGGGCCTCCATCAGGGATTTATCTGTGCTTTTGAGTCACATTAGAGGGATTGCAGGCCTTTGANCTTGACCAAAAAAAATAAAAAAAGAGTTCAAAGGCAACATTCGAGCACCCAAGAAAAGATTTGGTGGTTGTCTCGTAAATAAGAGGAGAAGCAGCATCTCCTCCAGGCAAAGCACGGGGTGATTAACTCTGGTAAAGGCATAAATACATGCAGGGGGGGAAAAGAACAGCAAACTAAAGCTAAACTCGTGGCAATTGTTCTCTTGAAATTTAATGACAAAACACAACCACACACGAGGCCACCACGGGTTTTGTACCTTGCACAAAATTTTGTAACAACAGCATTCCTGGAGGGCACTGAGGGATGGACTAAGTGGGCAAACAAGGCTCTGGAAGATGTTAAAGTGATGCAGAAACATGCACAAACACGTTTGAACTCCCAGAGGTTTGGCAATTCCCTGAAATCACACACAGAGCAGCCAGCACTCTGCATTTTGTGGCAGAAGATTGCAGGATTCCAAGGGGAGCAGATGTGTGGCTGCAGCCCAGCCCACCTCCAACAAACCCTGCCAACAGCACAGGTTAGGATTCAGCAGCACATTAAATCAGCTTTTTAATTGTGTATCAGCAAAGTTTCACATGATTTGGAATGTCATCCTGGATTAGTCTGAGGAGCAACCCTGAATCAAAGTGAATTTTCACATTTCTTAAACCACATGGACTCCCAACACCTTCAGGCCAAAGCAGCACAGTCAATGTACCCATAAAGCTTTAATAAGCTTCTAATCACTGATTTTATTTGTTTTATCAAGAGAAAACATGAGGATTATTTTGTTTTTGACCAAGCTTTACCCCTAACACATTCTGCATGTCTCCCATAGAAACAGACTGTCATTATTAAGTGTCATAGTAACAAACACCCAAGCAGAGGCTTATTAATCCCCCCATCCCCAGAGAAAATGAGCAAAAAATAGAAAAAGAAGCTTCCAGTTAGCATCTAATTAACATTCCTGGAACCAGCATGTGCAGGGAGCACAGGGGAAAAACTGGAGTTACTTCACTCCAAACTCTCACAACTCCGCAGCATTGGCCACACTGTGGAGGTTTTTCCCAAAAATAATTCAAAATTCACAGATTATCAGTGTTTTAGCACCAAAATTCGGGCTCAAGAAAGCATCAGTGTAGTTTATCTTCCCCATGTGTTGGCACCTGGTCACAAAAATCAAGTCC